>MU226793.1:3335139-3365589 GCA_018584345.1 Thuja plicata
GCAACTCTTCTTATCACAAATGACCTTCTATAAGTACATACACCAAGTATGAGATCATGGGACCTGTAGGAAAACTCTTCTTAACATCCTTGTTGGCTCTACTAAGTGTGCAAGCATAATTACAACCGCACAAGTATAAACTGAATAGACACATCGCTTCACTAAGTCGGCTTCACTAAATTAATCATAACTTTGCAATCTTCTTAAAATACATTCGGCGCCTTTAGATTAATATGAAAAAAACTCATAAATCATCATGAATATACACACGCATATCCTAAAGATAGGTGCAACTCAATAAACATGTTACATACATTGGCCTTAAACCGTTATTCCTCCAGAGTTGTAACCGTCAATAATAGAATTACATATCTTTACTGAAACATCATATCTGGGTCTTCGTATATGAACATAGCATAATAAACATGTCAACAACATGTATCTATCCATGTAAGTCTTCATGTCATCATATGGATAATTACATGTAGAAGTGCTGCTGTGTATTATATGTTGTCATCAATGACAAACATACAATCAATCAGCTGCTCAGAATCAAATCTCCAACAACTTTTCACATGGAATTATGGGATTCCTTTTGAGGATAATTCACTCAAATAAGAAAATAATTCTTTTAATTCCTTTTGATGTGTATTTCTCTAAAGGGGGTGGAATTAATTTAATTTAAAAGAACTTAGGACTTTAGAATTAAATTAATTAATCATAGGGATTTTTAGCTAATAAACCTTGATAATTTAGGAATTAAATATAGTGTGAGATTTATGCAAATTTAGGTTTTCTACATTTGAGACCAAGTCAATTAAAGTCAATTAGGAAGGAGAATTTGCCTAGTACAATAGGACTTTGATGATGAGAAAATGCACCAAAATTGATTAGAATTGTAAGGTGCCAATTTTGGGGTGTTTCATTTTGCCCCTCTTTGAATTAATGTGCACGCAGCTCATTGATTTAAAGAATAGTCTGATGTGACAAATGAAGATTTTGAGAGTGTAGGTTATGTTGCCAAGACACCGATTAGATCAAGGAGCTGAACCATCTCTATAACAAAGCATGATTCTTCAAATTCTAAGTTAGATTGCGAAGACAATGGTCCAAATACCAACTAAGAGAAAATTAGAAACGGGGTTAGATTGCCCTAGTGTTTGCTGATAGTTGATGAAGATTTAGGACTATCTCTAGAATTGGGGTTAGATTGCCCCAATACGAAGGTTAGCCCTCTAAGATCTGGGTTAGGTTGCCTAAATAATGGTTGAAAGAGATTTTGAGAGCCGTCTTCAGAATGAAGCATGACTTTCAGGAATTAGGGTTAGATTTCCCCAATACCCAATGAGATTTCAAGAATCATCTCCAGAACGAAGCTTAGTCCCCCAATATCTAGGTTAGATTGCCCAGAAACTGGTCAGATTGATATCTTTCACAAGACTGTCCTCAAAATGAGGCTCAACCTTCAGGAGTCAGGGTTAGATTGCCCCAATACCTATCCAAAAAGATAGTCAATAAAGATTTTTAGGACTATCTCTAGAATGAAGCATAATCCTTGAGGATCCAAGTTAGATTTCTCAGATACCTAGAAAGATAAATGACAAGATGAGAAGATGCGAGACATCAAGATGCCCCTAGAGATTCAAGATCATGGAATATCCAATTTTGACCATAAGGTACAAAAAACTAAATATGCCCCAAGTGATGAGATGCCCCTAGCGGTGGGGTTTTTTGATTCAGATCAGACTGATTCAAGAATGATGCGAAAAGATTCAATGATGCAATCATCCTTCCCCCTTAGGAGTAAAATCAAAAGATGACATGTCATAATGATGATTGAGAGCGAGAAATCACATATAGAAACAAGATCGAAGATTTAGAGGAAATCAAAGATAGATCAAGAGAAGACAGAATCAATTTAGAGCAATCGAGAGGTCCTATTGACTAGGTTTGGCCATAGTTGACCAAGTTTGACCCAAATTGACTAGAGTTGAATTTGATGAAAAGATTGCAGAAGCTGAGAAAATGATGACAAGAGATGATTCTAACAAGAAAGTGATGTTAGAAAAATGACTGCACAAGCGTCGAAGCACGTCGGTCCCAAACTTTTAAAATGTGATTTTGAGCTACTTAAGAGTGTTAGATTTTCATTTCAATCCCAAAAATGGATTCACAATGGTCCATTTAGCCAAGGGTGCAATTTTTGCGGAAAATGGAGCACTTTTGAAAATTAGGTCAAAAGCTATATAAGGCTTGGAGGGGTCATTTTCAAATAATTATTTACTTTTGACTTTAGAGATGGTGAGAGCTCCAACTGATAATGATAGCATCCCTGTGTGTACACACTATTTTGAGTGCTCCTGATGACACAACCGACCACCAGAGTATGATGCACCTGTAAGTAATCAAAAAAACATCCTGCATTTCAAATTTTATTAATTTTTAGGTCATTTTAGCACGTTTTTGAAGCTTTTTAGGTCTATCACATCAAGTCTTGCATGAGGAAAAAGTTCCCTCATGCTAGCCTAGGTCACCCCTCATGTGAGAAATCAGATTCCTCACATGGGTTAGGGCTTCCTTGCACGGGGCCCTTCTGCGTGCTCGTGCGAAGTACACGTTGATGTCGCGCGAGATTTCATCGCATGCAATGGAATCTCATGTGAGAAGAGATCTTGTCTCACGCGGGGCAGAAAGCTCACACGGGAAAAGAGTTTCCTTGCATGGGAATCCTTCTCAGCCTAGAAAGTTGTTGTTTATTATGTCACAGAGTTAACCACTTAGAATGTCTCAGGACTGTGTTTAGGATAGATCCATAGCTGTATTTGCTGTCATTGCTTTGAAAAATCATCATGTTGAGGTACTGACCCAATTTTGCTGCTTGCTTTACAGGTTGACTTCCCTAATATTGTGTTCTAGTCACACCATCCTATCATGGGTGAGATACTATAGAGACTATCGGATGCTGATGGTGCCCATCTCGATAGGCTAGGATTGTCATATCTTTGTGATGCACCCAATATTCGGGTAAATCACAGTCTATTGGGTGCATTGGTCGAGAATTTCCATTCAGAGATGAACACATTCCATTTTCTGCAGGGGGAGATGACAGTCACTCCTGAGGACATCTACAGGATCCTGAGAGTACCATTCCATGAAGCTCATGTAAAGTATGATACCCAACTGAGAGTAGGTACACTGGCACTGAGAGTGGTCTTCCAAGATGATCTAGTGATGGGTTGATCCATCTCTTGGGAGGATTTGATGAGCAGGTATGGAGTAGATCACCCACTAGCAGTTGTCTTGGCACTGTTCCTGAGTTGCCACTTGGTTCTAGATCGAGGTCAGTATGGATTAGAGTGCGGCTAGGGAGGTATGCTGCAGAGGATGTTAGCTATGCCAGTAGTGAGATTCAGATGGGGCGAGTGTATGCTTTCTTAGATGTATCATGAGATGCATGAGATTATGTATCGGGGTGCAAGGACTATGGCAGCCAGAGTCATCATTTTACAGATCTAGGCTTGGGAGCACCTTCCCACATGTTGGACGATATTCCATGATACTCGATAGCCCTTAGAGCCGTATATATAGGTATGCAGGTCCTATGACCCAGCTAGTGCTGGGTAAGACAGAGTAGTGGCAAGCCCAGATAAACGATATGGCAGTAGTTATATGGCGGCCATGGATAGCCACTGAGGTGTGGGATGAGACATGACACAAGCTACCATACATGTTCTACTCGTGTCATTTGATCAGGTGCACTATCATCGTTATTGAGCACTTCCTATTGACACGAGTATTACAACAGTTTTGGAGATCCTAGGATGTTTCTCTGGAGTATTGTACTTTTGCCCAATTCATTAATGAGATGAAGAAGGGATGGCAGAGACAACTAGATAGGGGTCAGAGCATGATAGATGCACGAGTACCACTAGCTAGGTGGGATTACATGGTAGGGGTGACGAATGCAGGGATGACACCTGCATACAGGGATCACATCTTATCCCACTTGTTTCCTAGATACATAGAACTTGTTGGCCTGGGCCCATAGGTACAACAGGTGGTACAAATAACACTATAGAAGCACATGTAGCAGCCACCACAACCACCTCCATAGTAGGAGAGGGTATTGCAGCCAAGGACCTCACAGATTCCTATCCCCACTAGACCTATGGGGTCAGATGCAGGTGCAGGGAGCAGTGGCACTCAGGAGAGATCTATCGAGCAGGAAGAGGATACCATCATGACCGATACTGTTATGGCTAATCCACAGGAAAGAGGATAGGTAGCCCAGTTATAGGAGGCTCTCTGGAGGATTCAAGAGAGGGTGAGATAGGTACAGAGGGAGCAGGATGAATTTTGGACATAGGTGATTGTCCAAGAGACTCGAGTGGCCGAGCGAGATTAAGAGATCTGAGGGTTATAGGAGGCACTAGCTAGATCTCAGATAGAGGCGAGATATGAGGCTGCTCATTCAGCCTATTACTATGCCACATACACTATTGCAGTTCCAGAGGCAGCGAACTAGGTTCTACCATTTTCAGAGTATGCTGGGGAATGGGCCACTCCACAGGGACCACTTTCTTAGAAATAGGGCATGCCACCTCCTCCACCTTCACCAGGTGGTTAGATGAGACACTTGATATACTTATTGTACCACCATTTTGATATACTGTGCTCGAGTAGCACCATTGTACATTTGATCAATTTGATATATATATGAGCTTGATTTTGGCATCATTGTACTTATTTATATATTGCTTTAGATTTGCATGGCTTGTGAGATGTTTCCTATATGATTAAATGTATGGATTAGAAATGTATGCCATGGATGAATATGCAAATGTTAATGCACATGTTTTATTTGATGAATGTAATGCACTGATAGATGTTAGATAGATAAATGCTATGTATGATTTGATTTATTCTTATAATGGATCTACATGTTTATGGATATGTAAATGCAAATGAATGTATGGACATGCAATGGTACTAATCATCTCATGCAAGATATTTGCAATATATGACCGGTACTAACCAAAATAATATGAAGAAATACCGAGAGAGAGTACCAGACACTTGTGCAGTCAAGAGGAATCCGGAAAAAAAGATGAGGACCTTTGAAGAATAAGTAGACCATGAAGAGAGCACTAAAACTGTCGCTATGCAATCCTAAGATGTGAATGAAAGCCTAAGCTAAATGCAACCCTAGGACTTGGTTGTTGGACTCATCGCATAATTATCATCATCGAGTATTTTTGGAACATCGGAGTCAATATGTCTTTCATCGTATAAGATGTAGGAAACAAACATAAGCACCAGGGCACAAAAGCCAAGGTGACCTGAACATTGTTTCCAATTTGATATAGTAAGAGTACACAAGTAAGAAAACAGAGCAATAATAGTCAAGGAGATAGTTCCAACCTCCCCTTGGCATACAAATAAACAAGATCGAGGGATGTGAGGCTTTTCCACCTTAATTTAGAAGCTCTTATCACATACACCCTATTTATTTGATGTTTCCAAATCATTGAAACCACACCCAGAAGCAGTAGACAAAGAAAATATCAATGAAATTTATAAGAATAGACAACATACAAGGAAATATTCAATCATAGCTCAGCATGTTTCAAAGTTTACAATTGTGTATGTGTTTAGGGTGTTGAAAAACACCGTTGTGATTGTGCATGCAATGTGTTTGACTGCTATCAAGAAAGGTTTACATTTACATTGCAATGTACGATGTGTGTTAAAAAGCATAGATGTGTCCAAAGAGAGTGTTGAAAAACACTGTTTGATTGAGGTGTTGAGAAACACCAGTTTGTGCTAGTAGATAGTTTCCCTTCAGGACTGACAAGATTACTGACTCGAGTGTAAACTGAAGATGCGATCAAAGTGGGGAGCCATGCCCCCAAGTGACGAATGGATTGATGTTGAATACATAGATTAGCGAGTTGATGTGAGAAATCTTAGTAGTACAGTGATAGTAGGTAGATGCAGTGAGAATAACTGGTGACTGACATGAGAGAGATTCTCAAGTATAAAGATCGATGCGAGATTCTAGGCATCAGCAGGCAGACTCAGTGAGAACCACTGGTGACTGATGCAAAGAAGAGAGAGACTCCAAAAGATAGGGTAATGCCTCCTAGACCAGGAAGATTCCCCCAAGTGTGACTAGTTTCAATCCATGTGAGGTCGAGCAAAATCTCAAAGATGACTGAGAGCGCATGCATGAGCGAGAAAACTAAAGTAGGAAAGTAGGAGAACAAATTGCAAGAAAG
This sequence comes from Thuja plicata, assembly GCA_018584345.1. Lineage (NCBI taxonomy): Eukaryota > Viridiplantae > Streptophyta > Pinopsida > Cupressales > Cupressaceae > Thuja > Thuja plicata. The sequence continues at coordinate 3,341,418 of MU226793.1, forward strand.
CCAAGGGATGTCATGATAGATAGAGCATTGTGGAACAAGAGGCACTTGTTTACCAGGCTTTCACCATCTTGGCAGAAATTCTATTTTTGCTACCATGACGCCTGTTTACCAGGTTTTCATCAATGGCACATTTTTCTCTTTTTCTCTTTTTTTTTGTATTTTCATTTTTTTAATTTTTTTATATTTTTTAATTTTTTCAATTTTTTTGGTATTATCAAGGTGCCTGTTTACCAGGTTTTCACCAGGATAATAGATACACCAAAGCACCTTTTTTCCAGGTTTTTACTAAGATGATCATTTTTTAGGACATTTTGCAATTTTTAGGATTTTCTCAGAATAAAGTATGTATATGAGCATTCAAAAGACATCTCAACTATAGAACTTCTTCAGATGAAGAGCGTTGATAGGCTCTTTGAGTTTTTCTCCCTCTATGGTGGAGAGCTCATAAGTGCCAGACCCAAATACTGCAGTGATAATATACGGTCCAAGCCAATTTGGCTCAAATTTTCCTTTTTGGATCCATTGCTGTTGATTCTTGGGTTTCTCTCTCAGGACGAGATCACCCATTTAAAAGTCTCTTCATCTGACCTTCTTGTTATAGCTTTTAGATATTCTCTTTTGATATGCTCAGAGATGATTGAATTCCACCTTCTGACGTTCATCCAGTAGTTCAAGCTCTTGTAGCCAAGATATTCTGATATCATCATCGGTAATGAGGCCCTTCAGAGAGACTCGTAACGTAGGAATCTCAAACTCAATAGGAAGCACTGCATCTGCACCATAAACTAGAGGAAAGGGTATGGCCCCTATTGGTGTCTATATAGTGGTGCGGTAAGCCCATAAAGCTGGATTAATCTGGAGATGCCAGTCTCATCCAGATTTGTGTACTGTGCGGTGTAAGATCTTGAGAATAGTTTTATTTGAAGCTTTCGCCTGTCCATTACCCTGGGGATAATAGATAGAAGACTAGTGCTAAATAATCTTGAACTTAGTTCATAAATCTGTCAGATATTTATTCTTGAATTTCCCCCCATTGTCAGTGATTATTGATGAGGGTACACCATATCTACAGATGATTTAGTTCAGTATAAACATGGCTACAGACTTGCCATCAGCTACATTAAGAGGTACTGTCTCAACCCACTTGGTAAAATAGTTTGTAGCAGTAATGATGTATTTATGTCCCCTTGAAGAGGACAGATATATATAACCCACTAAGTCAAAGGCCCACTGCTAAAATGGCCAAAAGTTGACAAAAGGAATGAGCTCCTCGGTAGGAGCGTGGATCAAATTTCCATGGAGCTGGCATTGTTTGCAAGATTTGGCAAATTGTGTAGATTCTTTCTCCATATCTGACCAATAGTAACCAGCTCTAATAATTTTGTGAGCCAATGCTAGACCATTTGAGTGAGACCCACAGATGCCTTCATGCACCTCTTCTAAAACATGCTTGGACTCATTAGGTTATAAACACCTAAGGAGGGTACCGTCTAGACCTCGTCTATATAAGTCGTTAGCTATGATGACAAACTGTGAAGCACTGTGGATTAAGTGACATTTCTCATTTTGAGTGTAAGTGTCAGGAATAACCTGGTCATGAAGGTAGGAGTAAATATGATGGTAGTGGGATGAGTCATGTCCAATGACTGAACAAATCATCTGGGATTCAAGGGAATTATAGGCAGGTTGGCATAATGTCTCCACTAGGAATTCATGTCTGAAGTTATTTTCTGGCGTTTGTAACATGGAAGGTAGAGTAGCCATGGCATCAACTTCTTTATTATCTTCCCTTGGAATTTTTTGGAATGTAGCATGGCAAAGTATTTCTTAAGATCATCAACCATCTTCTTATAAGGCAATAGTTTTTCATCTTTTGTTTGATAGATGTCATTCACTTGATTGATAACTAACTATGAATCTCCAAAGACCTTCATATCATCGACACACTATTCAATAACAATCTTTAATCCATTAATCAAAGCTTCATACTCAGCAGTGTTATTGGTGCAAGGAAACATCATTTTGTAAGCCTTTGGTAATGAATATCGCTGAGGTGTAATGAACAAGATTCTGGCACCTAATCCTTGGTGGGTGAATGATCCATCAAAGAACATGGTCCATGACTGATGTGTGAGAAGCATGATGGACTCATATGGGAGTTTGATCCTTAATGGTTGATGATCTGTAATAGGTGCCTCAACCAACTGATCTGCAATTGCTTTCCCTTTGATAGCCTTTCTCTCAACATATTCAATATCAAATTCACTGAGAAGCATGACCCATTTAGCTAGTCTACTTGTGAGGGTAGCTTTACTGAGCAAGTATGTTAATTGATCAATTTTTGCAATGAGCCTTGTAGTGTGAGAAAGAATATAATGTCATAACTTTTGGGAAGTGAACACCACCACCAAGCAAGCTTTCTCAATGGCAGAGTAATTCATTTCATAGGAGACCAATGTTCTGCTGATGTAATAAATCACTCTTTCTTTATTATTTTGATCTTCTTGGGATAATAGAGAACCCAAAGATGTTTCTGTATCTGAGATGTATAAGATTAATGGCTTCCCATGAATAGGAGGAATTAATATAGGTAGATTATCCAGATATTGTTTGATCTATTGAAAAACTTGTTCACATTCTTTATTCCATTCATAGGTCACACCTTTATGCAGAGTCTTAGTAAATGGCTATGACTTATCAGCTAGCTATGAGATGAAACACTGGATAGATTGAAGCCGACCTTGAAGACCTCTAATTTGTCTGATATTGTACCATCCATTAGGGAGTACATTTCATACCTTGTTGTCATATCCACAATCATATCAATGTTGGGAAGTGGGAAATCATCTTTTGGACATGCTTTATTCAAGTCCCTAAAGTCTATGCAAACTCTGATAGATTTAACATGCTTCGACACTGGAAATATTTTGGAGATCCATTCTACATAATTGAATTACTCTGATGAACCCAACTTTTAGAAGTTTCTCTAATTCTACCTTAACAAGTAGAGCCACATGTGGATGCATTTTTCTAAGTTTTTTCTTGACTGTTTTTACTCTAAGAGCTATCGACAAGTGATGCATGATAAGATCAAGATCTACGCCAGGCATGTCAGAGTAAGTCCATGCAAATTTTATCTTTTTCTCCTTGAAGAAATCTATGAATTCTTTGAGTTCTTTTGTAGATAATGACTTAGCGACATGAATAATGTGTGGATGTTCTTCTGTACCTAGATTTACCAGCTGAGTTGGCTCAATTAACACCGATGATCGTTCCTAGAAATGACTTAGAAGTGCATCAAGTATATCATCCTTAGGTGCCTCAGAGAGGTTTTCACCTTTGGATATGTCTTTTATTTTTACTTTTTTTGGCTTTGACACTGCCACAATGTGGTTTTCACCATTAGAGCGCCTATTTTTTCTTCTTTTGATTTTATGACTAAGATACTTGATATCAACCTCGGTCATGTTGACACTTTCTTCACTAGTGGAGGATGTTACAGGTTCAACAGTGTGAAGGTAGAAGGCTAGAGAATAGTCATTCTAAAATGTGAGGACTTCATTGGATGAGGTAGGGGAATTCCAACTTTTTAGTTCAGGGTGTTGGAGTGAGAGAGAAGTGGAAGGTTCAAGTGCATTCACGGTATACTCATCAAAAGCGCTGACTAGTAAGCTGAGACCTAGAGCGATCTCATCCAAAGGTGTATTCAAATCCTTTTGACTCCTAGCGACTGAAGTAGAAGACACATTAACATTTATGGACTCAGACTCATTATACCTTTCACTAGACCCTTCACCTACATTGAGAAGCTTTTCATAGGATCCTTCTGACAAACCGTCGAACTCACATTCATGAGAATTTGTGTCCGAACTCTGACTGGGATGTTTGCACCATGTAGGTTTGGGAGTTTTTGCAACACTATCTTGTTCTTGTGCCAATTTCTCTTGAAATTTTGGTGGTATGTACCATTCACCTTGAAAATCAGGGTCTTGTAACACTTTCCATTGTTTGTAGGTCAATGCATCAAATGGAGTGGTTTTATCAAAATCACTGTTAGTCTTGACTATATTGGCATGAGGTACAAAATTATCTGGCTCAGCAAAGAATGCTGCCAAGTCTAGAGGAATGGGATAGGGAAAGAAATCTTCATTAGAGCTATCCTCTATGGTGTCAACTGTAGCTATGCCTTCAGGTTCTAGTGGAGGATCCAATTTTGGCACAAATTTGTTAATCCCTAGATGGAATGGGATCTTCTTGAAGCCTAAACTAGTTGTGTCTTTAATCTTTTGACCCCTAGCTTCAATAGGTTCTACTAACCCATTACCATTCACTCCTATTGGACCACTCCCTTTATATCCAAAGTGTTTCATAATTTTAAGACCTTCACTGTTGGGATTTAGTTCACAAGCTGGGGCAGTCTTTTCAGATATGTTCTTTCCTTTGCAAAGCCAAGACTTAATAGCTCTTTCCTCATCTTCATCTTCTAATGGTGTTGAATCCCATACAAAGGCACCATCATAAACTATCTCAGGAGGATTAGAAGATCTATTGTTCTCGGATGGTCTCCCATAAGAACAAGGAGATGGAGGTAGAGCCGCTAATGATAGAACATGTTTGATTTGATATCCCCCATGTTCATGTCTTTGTTTTTCAAAGTTTGTTCCATATCTCTAAGCTTGGCATCACAGAATTATGTGTACTCTCCATTAGTAGGAACAAAAATATCAGCTGATTGTGTAAGCGTATTACAAGAAGAGCCCATACTAGTAGGAACTGTCACTTTTGCACCGTGGAAAGGAAACTTGACACACTGATGGTACATAGAGGGAACTGCTTGCATTTTCTGGATCCACGGTCTTCCCAATAGTATGTTGTAAGAAAGAGGAATATCCACTTGACATGTGATATCTCTTTCAACAAGGCCAACCTAAATAGGTAGCACAACTAAACCTTTGGACTTTCTTTCTTCTTCATCGTAGGCTTTGATATTGATTTTCTTGTGGGAATCTATGAAATCTTCACTATAGCCTAGCTGAGTGAGAAAGTGAGCAGAGAAGATATTAAGGCCAGCACCATTATCAATAAGGATGCGACGGACAAGTTATTTTCCAATCATGACCTCTATATGCAAAGGAGAATTATGCAGGTGGCTGATTGAATGATCATCTTCCTTTGAGAAGGAAAAATAGTGCGGTAAAGTCAAGTGACCCACCATGGATTGAAACTCATCCAGATTGATGTCTTTGGGGACATTAGCTTCTGTGAGAGCTTTATCCAAAATCTGCCTATGAGCAGGCGAGATCTTCAACAATTCAAAGATAGTTATTTGAGCATTAGTTCTTTGCAGTTGGTTGAGAATGCTATAACCAGTAGTAGGAGGTGTAGGGAACACTTTCATGGTCTTGTTGGCAGGGCCAACAATAGTTTTATCTGTGGGTTGTTTCGGTGCGGATGTAGCACCAGGAGGGTCAGGACCCTTAATAGTGATTTTAGCGCAGGATCTGGTAGTGAGATTTGTGCAATCCCAAGGTAGTTCAGATTCAGATGAGTGAGACCCAGGGCCTCTCAAGACAAATGGGGTCTTAGGCTTAGGAGCATCCTCTCTCCCCTTGATAGTAACCACATCACAATACTCAACTCCAACAGGTTTGAACATGTTGATGACATTGTCATAAGTGGCATGTGCGTATAAGTGGCATGTGCATAGTTAACCTTGGCATTGTTGTTCTTAGCATTGGAAGACTCACCTTTCTCATGATGAAAAATGGGATCTTTAAATGCTTGGTGATCCAAATTGTTATTATGATTTTCCACAACAATAACTATTTTATCAATCAAATCTTGGACTTTATGACGCAACTGAAGACAAGTAGCAATCTTATGACCCTTGTTTTGGTGATAGTCACAGTATGCCTTGTCATTCCACCAATGGGGTCATGGTTGTGGATCATATAGACATTTTTCCAAAGGAGCGATAATCTGATTTTGCACCAAAGTCTTGAAAACCACATCAAGTGGTTCTCCTAGGGAAGTAAATTCACGCTTGGGTTGAGGGACCCAAGGTTTGTTGCCAGAGAATCTAGAAGGAGGTTGAGTATTGGTTGTAGCCTTTTCAATAGCTTTGGTCACTTGTATACTAGAAGTGAGATTGAAGACTAGTTTTGAAGGAGCTGAGGTCAAATTATCAACCACTCCATCATTCATAACATCCCTATTTTTGTTGACAAACTTCCCTTTATCTTTGTTGGAAGAGGAGGAACCTTGTTTGTTGTCTTTATACAAAGTCAATTCACCTTTCTTAACCATAAATGCCTCTATCCTCACAACTTGATTTATCATGATGTCAAAATTAAGGGGACCTTAAAGTTGTACTTGATACCCAAAATTAGGAGTGAGATTGTCCAAGAAGATATCGAGTTTCTTAGATTCAGGTATTTTGCGAGGATACTTAGTGAAAAGTTGTCTCCATCTCTGGAGAAATGTCAAGAATGGCTTTCCTTGTCTTTGCTTGAGATTTCAAAGGTCCCTCATGTTGACGAGATGTTGTATGTTGTGAGAATAGTGCTGTATAAAGAGATTGTCAATCTCATCAAAAGTCTTGATGCCGATGGGTAGTCAAGAAAACCACTCCATAGTAAGTCCACCCAAACTTTGGGGAAATAGACACATCAAATAGGTTTGATCATGAATAAAATCCATAGATAGGGCCCCAAATTATCTCAAATGGTCCGTAGGATCGATGGTACCCAAGTATTTATCATATTTAGGGAGTTCTACACCTTTGGGAAAAGGTGGCATATGAAGACTCCTATCAAAAAGAAAAGGACAGATGCTCTCCATCATGAATTTTTGTGTGGGTTTGTCCTTATCCTTCATAAGTTGGCTAATTTGATTTTGCATATCTTGAATCACCTTATGCAATTTTGTAGTCTCACTCTCTTCTTCTTTAGGCACAAGTGTTTCCACTTGGAAGTTTGGGGGTAGCTTAACTCCTTGTTTTGTCAAATCTAGAAAATATTTCTCTTTATCTTGTGCAAGGAGAATTTCCATCATCTTGATGAGAGCCTTATTAGATTTTGCAGCATCTATGTCATTTTGATTTATCGCCTCATCATCATTACCAAGGATCTCATAAATGCTTTGACCCTAATCTTGACTCTGGTCATGTGGGTGAGGGCAATGGTGATGCTGCTCCTCTTGTTGACCCTGCTCATCTTGAGATTGGTCATGGACCCCGCTATATTGACCTTGTAGGTAATCAAAAGGAGTTTCCATGTCATTGATGTGGGATTGTGCTGTTTGCATAGCTTCAGTATGAGTGTGAGTATTGAGCTGAGAATTCATGGGCAATGTAACTCTTGGCAGATCAAAGGGGTTGATAGGATCAAAAGGATTGATATGTTCAAAAGGATCACTAAGGCAGCGAGGATTGTCAATAGGGTCAAGCCAAATAGGTGAATTTCTGAAGCTTTGTTGATCTTGAAACAATGGTTCAGTTTGCATTTGAAATAAAGGATTATTGTACTACTGAAACACTGGTTTCTGATTCAGACTGGGATCTATACTAAGTGTAGAAGAGGAACTTGAGGATCCTTCTTGACTATTAGGTTGAATGATAGGTTCAGAATGATCTTTTCCTTGATTACGAGGTTTACCCTTACTTGTTCCAGAACCAAGAATGGGGAATATATTACCGATTCTAGTCGTAACAGGCATAGACAAAGATGAAATGAGAGAGGACCTAGGATCCAACTCAGAACTCTATCTCTAGAGATAATGAAAAGGAGATAGAGGCTAGAACAACCAAGATATGAAATGCACCCAGAATGAGTCATCAAGAGTATGGCTAGAATAGCCAAGATGTGACTATCATGTCGCAAGGTATAAAAACACATAAAAGATAGGACAAAGACAAAGAGAAAAGATGAGTTTGAGTAAGAATCGGTCAGTTCACAACTCAAAACAACCAGTTTCAGACTGTAAAAAACAAGGAAATAGGTAATCAGACCTCAGGAAAAAGTTAGATCAATCAAAAAAATCATCAGTCAGTGGGAAAAAGCTCACTATTTTAGGACACTAGGGCACATATTTGTGTGAGCAAATGCATAACTGTGCGCAAAAAAATGCAAGCTCACGCGAGGAAGTGCTTGGTTTTGAAATCTTGTGTGAGAAAACTCCAGGTTTTGATAAATAGAATTAGTTTTTGAGACAAAAATGAGATTTTGAGACACAGTTAGGACTATTCTCTGACATAATTTTTAGATTCAGGGTAGTTTTATGATAGTACAGATCAGCAATCTCAGTTTGAAGGTGACAAGCACTCGTTAACAAGCATGAAGTTTCAATCAAGCAATAGTGACACAAGCAATAGTCATAAACAGTTCTACCAAGGACAAAGCAACTTGGTAGAATCATGTGAGTCTTTGTTTGATCATGATTGGATAGTTTAAGACTCAAAACAAACACTTAGTTATGCCTACAAAAAAATGGTGGAGAAGACAAAATCTGTGCCCCACTGTCTTATGTGTATGCATGCACCTCACACAACAATGTCACCCCTGAGAGGGAACCCATATTTTTGGTGTTTCCAAGGACTAAGTATATATGTTTGAAGGTTACCCTTAAAGTAGGGGCTAGCATCATACACCACTTCAAGCATCCAGGTGCATACCTATGTCAAGAATCTAGGGGAGAGATTCTTCCCCCTCCCTGCGCATAGATTATGTATTCTTTCAGAGGTGATTTGGGTAGGCATCTAACTAAGGAATTTTTTAGTGGGCTTCCATTCACAATAACCTTCAGTGCCTCTAATAGGGAGCTGGGGCCTCACAGCCACACCAACACTTGAAAGTCATACACCCTTGTAAGCAAGGCTGGGAGTGGCGTTGCTCAGTACAACAAAAAAGGATTTCTCAAGATGATAGTCAGAATCATGAAGAAGTTACCATGGCTTTGGAGTCTTTGGACTCAACAAAGAAAAATTTATTATAGTGAGGTGGAATCACCGGCGATAGGTGTGTACTCACTTGGGTTTTTCCCGGAGGTTCAACTTCTGGCAGGCCCTCTAAAGGTGACACAAACATGGCTTGGATTCAAGGGTCCAATTTTCTGATTCTCTTAAAGAGAGAAGAGCATACTTCTCTACCTCTTCACCTTACCCAAATATGCAAGACATATTCATCACCGAGATAACTCTCCTCCAACCAATTCACAAGCCTTTGGGTTTCTAATTCTCTCAAAGAGAGAAGAGCATAATCCCCTAACAAGTGAATGTGCTAAAGGTTTGTTGATCTTCCCTTGCTTCCCTAGGTCTCCATCATGCTAGCAACATCTGGGTCTCAGATTCATCCATGGGTATCACTTCCATGTAATGAAGAGCTATTTTGCTATCGAGAAGGCCCTATTTAAACTATGTGATGAAAGCAATAAACAAACATGATGTTTTAAATTGGTCTTTGATAATCATCCTACAAGAAAACCATTAGAAAATTTTGTGTCTTCGTCAAGTGACCTATAGCCCACTGTTATGCTGTTAGAAAAATTAGAGAAATAAGAAACAATAGCATGTTAGAATATTTAGAAAAACAACAACAAAAACTGCAAGAAAATAGATAAATTTCACAGACTGGTATCAAGTCTCATGCGAGGAAGTACAGTGCTTCATGTGAGAAAGTGTAGCACCTAGCATGAGAAAGTGCATTATCGCATGAGGAAATTATCAAGAAGGAAAAACTTCACGCGGGACACTCAGAATTCTCGTGTGAGAATTCGTACCAGAGACGTACGATAGAGTACATAGAATTCTCAAAGAATTTTTAAGAGTGAGGTTAGAAATCAATTTTCTGCCCCATGGTGGGCATCAAAATGTGTGTGCTTGAAAGTGACCTCTAAATCAGGCACAAACACAACATAGTCCTTGCTCAATCATCGAATTTGCAAAGATGAACATGAATTATCCATTTCACAAATTTGATTGAATCAACCTGTTGCCTCCTATTTAGTTGGGGTGTCAAATTTACTCTTAGAACGAGAGCCAACAACCATGAGCATTGCTAAATTGGAGGATTTTAAAGCATGATAAAAACTATAATTGAAACTACTCTATATGAGAAATCCCATTAAAATTAAATAATTGAAATACGTATTTTAATCTAGAAAGCTTGAAAAGATGATAAAACTAAGCTATTTGGATATGAAAGCAAACTACACTAAAATGCAAGATGCCATTAATCTAGATGAAACTAAACTAATTATGCAATAAAGCTTGAAAAGTGAGAAAATCAAGAAAAAAATTAACTATAGTTTAGATGCTCTCCAATTGCTTCCTCCCAAATGAAGAAAATGAGGTCCATAATATAGAACAACCTGAGAAGAGGATGATGAGTTTCTTGAAAGGAAAATGCTGACTCTTCATCTCCATGGAGGAAGGTGAGACCATTTTGAAGGAACTATTCAATTAAAAGAATGAATTATTGCCACATGAGTGGCTTTTCACATGGAATTATGGGATTCCTTTTGAGGATAGTTCACTCAAATAAGAAAATAATTCTTTTAATTCCTTTTGATATGTATTTAGCTAAAGGGGGTTGAATTAATTTAATTTAAAAACACTTAGTACTTTAGAATTAAATTAATTAATCATAGGGATTTTTAGCTAATAAAACTTAATAATTTAGGAATTAAATATAGTGTGAGATTTATTCAAATTCAGGTTTTCTACATTTGAGACCAAGTCAATTTAAGTCAATTAGGAAGGAGAATTTTCCTAGTACAATAGGCCTTTGATGATGAGAAAATGCACCAAAATTGATTAGAATTGTAAGGTGCCAATTTTGGGGTGTTACAAAGAGATCCTTGTAAATTGAAACTAGAGGGATCAAGAGATACTATAAGGTAAAAAGCCATGCTTTAAGGACTAGTCTCTAATCCATAAAGGGAAAAAAGTGTTAAGTTTGAAAATATTTTGAGAGTGCGTGTGTGCCAAAAGTGAGTAGAGCATATGCCCCCATGTTAAAATCATTTCTAACACTTCAATAGGAGAAATGGATTTAACAGAAATATAAACAACTCCACTGATTACGTTTCCACTATGAAATGCCCACAAGCAAAGACAAATCAAGGGAAATACCACATAAGCATACAGGTAACGCAGAAGGGATCTACCTACCATGGGGTCAGTATGATCATAAGATAATATGTATATATAGCTATGATATTATTGCAAATGAATTGACATCATTCCCCAAAGAAAGTAGAACTACAATTAAAATGGAGGAAAGAAAACACAAGAGTTACGAAGAAGAGTCTTTTTGGACCACAAAATGGAGACAAAAAAAATCAGTGCTACCATGTTGCAAATCCAAGCGGACTACACAAGGAAAAAATTTATGAATAATAGAACTGGTACACCATAACGTGAAACAACATATAGAAGAATTGCACAATAGGTTTGATTCCTTTATCACCTTGTACCAATGAAGTAACAAGGGTCGTATAAAAGAATATAACAAACATTTAGCAAATCTAGTATGGGAGAAGCATAGTACAATAGGCAAAGACATAAAAGGCTACCATAAAGGACAAGCCAATCAAGCGCATCACCTACTCTCCCCATCTTGGTTTATATCATTTAGGGAAGGTGGGAAACTCGCAAGAGGGTCTATATCCAACACTATAGGAATAATAGAAAGTTCCAAACAAGGATCCTCTTGGGAATCACGATGTTCGATACTAGGTGTAATTATCAGTTGTGTGGAAAGCATGTGAGGTAAAACAGTATCAAGATCAATAGTCTCATATTCATCATTAGCATCAATAGGATCATTAAGAGTATGTTCTTCATCAAGATTAATCGAAATAGAATCTAAGATGTGAATAGAATCGTCATAATCATTCATCTTAACATCATTATTAACATTAACTTATTCCAACACATCAGGCATAAGATGGTCAAAATAAAGTAAAGAAATTTGCAGAACAGAGGCACGAGCCCTAGCTTTAGCCCGACCCTTCTTACGATGTTCAATTGTAGATTTGTTACGTTTTGTCTTGTTTGAAATATGTTGAGAACTAGGAAGAACAACAAGCAGTTCCTTCACAGGTTCTATAGGAGGATTAGTAGGACTCTCAGTAGGCTAAAAAGAAACACTAGGAGTTTGATTAATAGAACTAGAAGCAATGGCTAAAGGAGGTATGGAAGGTGTAGGTAAAAGACCATGGTTTAGATCCATCTGAGGCATGCTTAACTCAAGAATCTTGCGATGTTTATAGGCTTGATATGAGCGAAAAAGGTTTTCAGGTTGAGAAGAACATGAATTAGGTAATAAAGGCCAAAAGAAGTCAAGGGTATCACAATCCCTAGGCCTAGATGGTTGATATAAGCTATGATTAATTGTCTTCACCTCTTCATCATGAATGAACTTAATATACTTATCGATAGGAGAAGAAACACATGATAGTCAACCAAGGAAAACCAAGCTTAACTTGAAATTGATCCGAAGTAGGGACAACAACAAAGCTAGTGACCATAAATTAACCACAAAGTTCAATATGTAAGGTAATAGAACCAAATGATGGATAGAGAAAACCATTAAAAGTTTGATTCCACACATCAAATGTATCATAATAATCACATTGTAAGTTCTTCATAAAATCATTTTCTTCAGTGATGACATTGACTAAGGAAGTAGTATCAAAAAGACAAGCACGCATAGGTATCTTAGAAATCCTAGCATAAATGTAAAGGGGACCATCAGGAGCTTTAATGGTCTCAGAATCATCAAAGGTGATTGAGAGTTCCCAAGAACTTTTATCCTTAGGTGGTTTTGAATGTTTAGATTGAAGTTTTAGTTTAGGTTGAGGTGGAATTTGAAGTTGAGGTGGAGGCAAAGGATATTGAACAATAGGTTGAGATGAAACATCATACTCCACATGGTTAAAAATATGGTTGAGATCATCCATCTTTGAATCGTAAATAATATCCATAGAAGATGGTTCAGCAATGGTATTAGTATCATGTGAAGGAAAAGTATTTGTATAGATTTGGAGATTTTGATTAGGAGGAGAAACAAATTTTTTCCCACTACCATCAAAATGATCGATAGATAAAGCATTAGAATCAATTAAATCTTAAACCTTATGCTTTAGGGAATAACATTTCTCAATATCATGGCCATTCTGACGATGGTATTGACAAAAGGCTTTGGGATCAAAGGATTTTGATGCCATTGTGGTAGGAATAAGAGATCAAATAGGAGGCAAAGTAATCATATTAGCAATTAACAATTTACTCATAATAGAATGTAAAGATTCAAAAAGAGGAGTAATTGTACAATTTAAACGAAAAGAAGTGGATGCAGAAGTGACATTGTGAGATGCAAAATCAACTTGATCAACAAATGCATTGGTTTGTTTATTGATTTTGACATAGTTGTTAGGCTTCTGAAACTTGTTCAGATTAGGAGCAGCTTCACTCTTATCAATTGGAATAGGAGCCATTGGAGTGTTGCTCTCAAATTGATTCACCTGTAATTGATAATGATGAAGTGCTGCACAAAGTTGTTGAAAAGAGGTAAATTTAGTAAGCATAATCTTATCTCTAATATCCTTTTGCAAATTTGAAATAAACATATGTTGAATATCAATATCAGGTACAAGCTAAGAAATCTAAGCATACAAATGCTTAAATCTACCAATAAATTTAGTCAATTTTTCCCTAGTATTCTATTTACAATGCATCAAATCAGTTAAGGACACTTGCAGACCAATATTATTTTGGAACTTAGTGAAGGAACCTCCACTTGGTGGAAACATGAAGGATTCAAGGGGCACTTAGTTATAGATACCCTGACTTGGGATCTTTTCTTGATATATTTAGAGCCATGTATCTCTTAGAGTAGTTCAGACAATGTCATATAGACAAATTTTATGATCTCCAATAGAGAGGACTTTCAGTATCCCAATATGAGGGAGGGTTTATGAATCTCCTCCCTTATGTGGACTATATAAGGAATGAGAAGCTACAGGTCAACCGATTTATAAAGGGGTTGAATCCTACTATAGCAGGTATGGTACACATGGTACCGCTAGGAGACTTATGGTTCATATTTAATAGAGCCTTAGTAGATGAGGAGATAGTTAGGGGACCAAATGATGCATGAGATAGGTCACAAAACTTTAATACCACACCTCAAGCTTTAGGATATCAGAGACCCCCTTGGAATGGGAATAGAGGTACTCATTGGGGTCATTCATAACCCCACATCCATAATAGAATCAATCTCAATAGAGCCAGAGATAGAGGCCACCTCAGGGACATAAGGGCTCTAAGCCCAATCAGTAGTAGTCATAAGGTCCTAGGAAGGACCAGAGACCTCAGGAACCTTAGACACCTCCAGGATAGACTCAACAATCCTTAAGGGGTGGATAAAATAGGTCCACTAGGATAATAGTTTCACAATATTCTAGACCTCAGGGCGTGCAGATTCAAGAATGTGGACCTTGTTATACATCTGGTGCCATGAGGCACATTTATAGAGAGTATCCTTAGGGAGGTAGTCAACAAGAAGCCATGTTAGAGCCTACACTTGGAGACATGAGAAAGGCTCATAGTGTATTCATAGGGGTTCATAACCGTAAAGAAGGACATTAGGCCACAATCTTTGAGGCTATAGGTATGATTAGAGGTAGTAGTGTTTCTATTTTAATTGATACATGAGCTACAAACTCTTTTATTTATCCATCTCTAGTGGAGCATTGCGGGTTAGTGGCAGCTAGGAAATATGTTAGATGTGAGGTAGATTTATCCTTAGGAGCTAGAGTATCTATTACTTGAATGGTTATGGATTATCAGATTCAGATCGGTTACATAACTGCCATAGCAGACTTGAGAGTTACTCCTCTTGGATCCTACAGTCTAGTACTTGGTATGGATTGGATATATGCCCACAAATCTAATCTAGTATTTTGTCAGAAGAGGGTAGAATTATTGGATGATGATGACATTGCTACACTAATTTTAGGCATTTAGAGACTTGTGTCCCTTCGTGTGGTTTTAGTTGTATGCTATCACCATTAGTGATAGAGATGAAGAGACAGAGAAGGAGCCCTTGCTAGATGACCATCCCATTCTTCAAGAGTTTTCTGATGTATTCCTATCATAGCTACCTAGTATGCCTCCTTGTAGGGAAATTTAATTTCACATTGACCTCATACCATACCAAGAGCAGAGCTAGTTTCCATAGAACCTTATAGGATGACCACTAAGGAGCTTAATAAGCTCAAGATACAACATGAGGAATTGTTAGACAAATGACACATTCATCCTAGTTTTTCTCCTTGGGGTGCACTAGCGATCTTCATAAAGAAGAAGGATGGATCTCTTAGGTTGTGCATGGATTACCATCAATTGAATAAAGTAACCATCAAGAATCGTTATTCACTTCCTAGGATTGATGACTTATTTGACCAACTATAGGGTGCTCGAATGTTCTCAAAGATATATCTTATGTCAGGGTATCACCAGTTGAGGATAGTGGATAGTGATATTCACAAGACAGCATTCTTCACTAGATATGGTCAGTATGAGTTCATTGTGGTTCCATTTGGTCTTACGAATTCTCTAGCTGTATTCATGAGTCTCATGAATGGAGTATTCCATACCTTCCTCAACAAATTTGTTGTGGTGTTCCTCAATGTTATATTAATATATTCTAAAGTTGAGAGAGAGAACAAAGAGCACCTAAGATAGGTCTTGTAGTGTCTAAGGGATAATCAGTTGTTTGGTAGCTTGTCAAAGTTTGTGTTTTTTAGACCAGAGGTCAAATATTTGGGACATGTGATATCTAGTGTTGGGATCTCAGTAGAACCATTGAAGATAGATTCTATTATAGATTGGCCGACACCTACCACTTTGACTGAGGTGAGAAGTTTCATCATCTTAGTCATTTTTTACAGATGATTTACTGAGGGATTCTCTTGAGTGGCACACCCCATCACTTCTCTTCATTGAAAGAGAAAGAAGTTTGAGTGGATTGAGAAGTGCAATAGAGCCCTTTAGGAGCTTAGGAGAGTTCTTACTAGTGCACCCATTCTTTCTATGCCAGAGCTCATAACATATTTTTTTATTTACATAGATGCTTCTTTGGATGGTTTAGGAGAAGTTCTTATGCAGGGAGGCTGATCTATAGCCTATGAGTCTAGGAAGCTTAAGAATCATGAGCTCAACTACCCTACTCATGACCTTGAGCTTGCACCAGTGGTGCATGCCTTTGTAAGATGGTGAAATTTCCTCTTAGGACATCAGTTTGAGCTTCATTTTGACCATCAAAGTATTCAATCTATTCACTTAGTCAAATCTTAATGCTCCATAAAGGAGATGGATGTAGTCCTTGTGCGAATATGGTTTTTATGCTCATTACATCAAAGGGAAAGAGAACATTATCATAGATTCCTTGAGTAGGAGATGATATGATATTTCTTCTATGTCCACTGACATAGATTTGAGAGATCACATTCTTCATCACTTACATGAGGATGAGATGTATGCAGAGGTTAGTGAGTTGATCCGATCTATGAGACCCCTTGAGTGGAAGTTTTAAGAGTAAAAATTTGAGTATGATGGAATCTTATAGCATAGAGGCGTAGAACTTATTGAAAGAAATATTTTCAATTAGTGCCAAAAAACTTAGTCATTCTTATGGTTATAATATTAACTGATCCAACAACTTCTAGTGTTGACTGAGCCAAGAAGTTGCGGTGTCGACCAAGCAGTTAGTTCCAAGAAGTGTCTACTGAGTCACCAGTGTTACCTGAGTTGAATACCATCTCCGATTGATCAATGTGGACTGAGCACCCAGTGTCAACCGAGTTCCCGAGTTTCTATATTCACTGTATTGCTCGAGTGTCAGTATATCGCCCAAGTGGATTACTCAACCCGAGTATCAGCATTGGGATGACTTAGTACATATTTTTTGATACTATTTAATATGATAGTAGTCGACTTGTGGAGGTAATTGATTTGGATAGGTATATATGTAAGATACTTTGTTTATCCAAATATATAGTAAGAAGATATCAATCATCAGAACAACATTGAATACATGCATGGATGCGAATATGAAGAGGAAGATTGATTAGAAGGATACATCAATATAAAGGAACAATAGAGACTCATCTATCACATTCAGGTTATCAGTATTACATGAAAGGATCTTATTCAACAAATCAAAGTTGCATAGAAGATCAGTCACTGATTCATCCTAATAGGTGTATCAGTCAAATCCCTTAACATGGTAGACTTAAAAGTCCTTCACAAATCTCCTAGTAGAGTTCATACTTCATTGTATTGTATAAATCCTTTTATAAGGTGGACCAAATAGTTCTTATTGCTCCTAATAGGGGAGACCATCAGAAGTGGTCAATTGTAAGCCTTAATTGGCCAACTTTATTACTTCAGTTCTAAAGCTTGTGGGTATCATCCCCACCCCAATTTTAGTTTCTATTTGGAAGGTTTTTGGGTCACCATATCTTGTGTCAAGTGTTATGAATATTTATTTCTTTTATGTTCCATGCATGCAATTAGATTAGACAATCGAATAAAGGATAAAAGTGAAGAAGTTTATTGGTTCCTGATTCACCCCCCTCTTAGTCACCTAGCCTACAATATATTTCCAACAATTGGTATCAGAGTGGAGGTTATCTTACTAGAATTTTAACAGCTTGAGAAAAGATCAGAGGCAATGGAAATATACAGAATGGAGAAAGCCATTAAAAATGAAAAGATAGATCTATAGGTGGCCATGGATCAAATCAGAAAACTCAAGGAGAAGCTCTCTCATTCCCTAAAAAGAAGAAAAAATTTAGCAATGCAAATGAATGAAAAAGGTTACATAGAAGAAAGAATTGAATATTTTTGCAAAGAAAGAAGTTCTGAAGAAGCTAATGCAGCCATTGAAGACATGCTGGCAAAGAATCTCACTTTACATGAAGAAGTTAGAAAGTTGAATAGAGAACAAGAAATTCATTTAGTCAGAATATGTGAAGTCATTGAACAAAAGAACCAAGAAAAAAATGATAGAGAAATAGAACAAGAAGATAAGAGATTTATAAGTGCAAGATTAGAGGAAAAAGAAAATGAAATCCATCATTTGTCACTTCAGCAAGCAAATATGATAAATCAACTTAATAGTGCAAACTAAGAAGTTATCACTCTGAGGACTAAAAATGAAAGACTGCAAAGTGATCTCAATACTAAAAAGAAAAATAATGAGAGAATGATGAATTCACAAGAAAGAATGAATCAGTTGACAAAGAAAACTCAATTTAGACATCATGGATGGATTGGATTAGGTTATACTGAACAAGGTGAATCCCCACAGAAAGGAACTCAAAAGAAAAACTAACCTACATGTAATCATTGTGGTAAGTTAGGGCATACATAAAATAAGTTTTGGAGCAATGGGATGTCAAAGTTTAATGGTAAGTGTTACAGGTGCAAAAAACATGGACATAGGGAAAGAAAATGCACTAAGAAACCTAAGTTTGAAGGAAAATGTTTTAATTGTAAAAAACAAGCTCATAAGTCTTCAAAGGCAGAACTAAGGAGTGGAACCCTACTATACAATTATCTAAGGAAAATTTTGGTTGGGATTACAACACATGGAACAAATGTTGTCATTGAGGTGAGTATGGGCACATTGGTGCAAATTGTGCAAAGACTCACCTCAAAAAAATGAATCCTACTAAGAGATGCTATGTGTGTAAACAACTTGGTCATCAGAGCAAGAACTGTATGAATAGAGAAAAAGTGGATACTGGTTTCAAGAGAGGCAAAGAAATTTTTTTTTAAATCAAAACTCAGATGAGTCAGCAATGGGTAAGCAAGTCCCCTAATAATTCATACCAAAACAATGAAGGAACACATGGCACCCAAAATAGTGAATTGGGTGGATTCACCATCTTTGAATAAATATGTAAGGAGATAACTAGAACTATGCATATAAGACATCATACATCAGTTCAAGATATGCTAGCAAGTCCAAATCTGTATATTGATGCATTGGGACACATTATGGTTCTGATCAAGCTAGGATCTAAATTATAACTGAGCTACTCAGGCTTAACCGAGTTATGTTGGGTTGTATGGTTTCAAATATGCGAAGTTAGTTTTTGCCGAGATTTCGAGTAAGCCTAGAAGAACTAACTGAGCTATGACAACTACTATATATAGAGTATTTAATGAACACTTTAAGGTGAAATTTATCATAAATGGTGAAATTGAAGGTTTATTGTTTACCAAGGTTTACAGTTTGTAGAAAGATTAAGAGCTTCTAGTAATTTTAGTGTGAATTGGTGTTTGAAAGCTTTAGTTGCAGTGAATTTTCATCAATCTTATGAGAATTATGGCATCTTCATCTAGTAGTAAGATCAAGAAGGGATTTGAGATGTTAGTAAGGAATGCAGTCTGCAAACCACCAAAGTTAAAACTTCTTCCAACGATCATAGAGGAGATGATCCTATGGGAGCCCATTCCCAAATTCCTCCTAAGGTACTATTGATTCACGACATTCAAAGTTTCTATCATTGTACCATTCAACAACTAGGCACATTGGAGCTAAATCAATCATATGAGGAACTTTGTGTGGGTGGAAAATTGAAGCCGGAACACAAGCACCTCAAAGTCGAGGGTTTAACTCATATCTTACATATGCCAAAGAATTTTTAGATAAAGTGGATTAGGTTTATTCTGAGCCGCATTTAGGACATGCATTTATGGTTGGAGCAACCCATGATAATCACTAAGATGATGGTACACTGAGTGAAAGGGTACCCAATGCTTGATAAATCTAAGGCAACTAAAACCCTACCCTTAGATGACGTAGCTAAGAAGACTCTTGCCGAGTGGGATGGAAGAGGCATAAATTTGAATGGAATCACTGACATGGAGCTAAAGTTTAGAATTCATGTGATTGCACATAAGATATATAGTTCAAGCCGACCAAACAGTGTTCCATGTGAGGCTGTGGAGTTGGCATACAAAGTGGTGAAGAACAATCTATCGATCAACCTATCCGAGTTGTAGCTCATCCAATTGAGAAAAACATGGAGAGAATCTAGGCATCTAAGACCACTTCATATAAGTTTGGTTCACTCTTGGTCTACTTATTCTTTTATGTTCAAAATTTTTTCCCTTCAAAGGCACAGTTGTATGGAAGAAGGATATGCCTATAGTTTATCAGATTAATGAGTTTATAGTAGAATTGAGAGACAATTTTGAAAGCATCATGGATGCTTACTTCAAGAGTTTCAGAGAGAAAATGCAGAACAAATTCAAAATTCCCAAACAATTGGTAGAAGACTATAAGGATGATATATGTTTCTTAGTTGACTATTACAGAGTACACATCCAAGCAGTCAAACCTAGGTTTGCATGGGTGACACCTCTTAAATACGAGGTTAACATAGTTGAGACCAGAGATATTATTGAGGCTCTTATTAATGAGCCTCTTGATCCTAAAGAAGCATATTTTGGTACTTATGAAGAAGCTAAGGGTAGAATAACAATGGAAATAGAGATTCCAAAAATCTTGAAGTGAGGAAGAAAAAGAATTGAGAAGTTTGGAAAGAAATATGGAAAGTCATCTGACTCTCCTCTTTCAATCATTGAAGGCAAAGCAGATGACATAAAGGAAGAAGAAGCATAACTTGAAGGAAAAGAGTAAGAGGTAGAAGAAGATCCTCCTAAGAAGAAGAGGCTAGCCCCCAGGAAAACACCAAAGGCCTCTACCCCTACCTCCACTAAAAACAAACCTAGGAGATCTAGAAGAAAATTGATATTTCCTAAAGAAGATGATGAAGAGGAAGATACAGTTACATTCAAGAAGCCACCACTTACCTTTGAGAAGAAGGTTGAAGAATTTAAGGAAGGTAGTGGTATGTCAAGTCTCAAATCACTGAAGTATGCTTCTAAAACTAAAGATGAGTAGAAGTTGGTTGAGGATGCATTAGTTCAGAAGATGAAAAAATGGAAGTATGATCCATCTGAATTGAAAAGCCAAATGACTAAAGACCTTCTTAAGGAAATCACCATTCATTGGAACATTGAAGTCCAAATTGAAAGGGACATAAAAAAAAACCTTGAAAACAATCATGCCTACATTGACTGATAAAAAGGTAAAAGATGTTATGTCTAAATATGAGAGTAGACATACTCCAAGGTTTAGGAACTTTCAAGTTTTGGGCAAGAAAATAGAGGATGTTGTGTAGATTGCCACTAAGTTGTGGAAGTCCATTTTTGAAGACAAGGAAGACAAGGAAGAAGATAAGATAGAGGAATGAAGTACAAATACTTATGTATAGGTTAAAGATGAAGAAATACCTAAGGTACAGACCATTGAGGAATCTAATGTAGAGTATATAGCAGTGGTAGTGATGGCATCCCTACCCCAATCACCTAGTCTATTTGTCTTATCTCCAAGTAAGGAGAAGACCACAGAGTCTACCTCAAGTTTAGTAGGAACCAAGCATTAGGCTCTACCTACTACTAGCCCAAGCCACACTGAGTCACAAGAGGATACTGTGAATGTTTCTATAGTTGATATTGATTCTGTAGTTGGTGCAAAGATAGTTAATGACCTACTTCAACTGAACAATAAGGGTAAGGATGAGGATGGAAAATATAAGGATGATGATGGAAAAGGTAAGGAAATCATTCCTTCAGCTAATACCAAGGTCAAGGGTAAAGAAAAGGAAACAATCACTGATGAATTTGACCTTAAGGAAGACATTGTTATTCCTAATTGAGATCTTTCTAGCCTGAGAACTAAGTAGTTTGACATCCTTGGGGAGATATGGAAGAAAAGAGAAAAAAATAGAAGCTCTGAGCTGAGAAGAAAAGAAACAGAGTACTAGAGGACATCAAAGGTATATTCCTTGATTCAATATAGATTGAAGTCAATGAGAAATACTCTATAATTGACCAACTTGTTGACAAAGTTCACAAGTTTAAGGAAGATCTAATTGTTGGAAAGTGACAATGCAAGCAATTGTTATTTTGTCATTGTTGTCAAACCTTAACTGGTGAGACTATTGTTATCTATTTGAGTACCATATCTACTAATGATGAGGAAGATTTAACAAGAATACCAAGTGAATGGTTGACTTAAGGCAATTAAAAGGGTACTTGATCAGTTGGCACTCTGGCAAAGTAATTAGTTGTTTATCTTTCAAAGATAGTTTTTTTGGCTATTCTATGCTGAGAAAAGTTGCTTATGCCGAGCAAAGTTGCTTATGCTGAGAAAAGTTTCTTGTGCCAAGAAAAGTTGCTTGTGACAAGAAAATTTGTTCAATTATGAGCACCATTGAAATTTTTGAGTGGAAACAGTGATGTTGGACGACTTACAGTAATTGGATTAATGGTGAGATTTGAGATCTCTAGCCGACTTATTTAATTTTATTGGGATATGTAATGTTAATTAAAGATTGATCCACGTCATTTATGTTGGAAAGTTGAATATACTAGTGTATATGGATCTATTTAGTGTTGTAATTATGGAAACAAATTCATATGAATTTTTGAAGTCAGCACACATTATCAGAAGATCAGAAATTGGCTAAGTATAGAAGAATAGGACAGAGCAAGGAACAGACTGTTATAGTTTTGATCATCATGTGTTAATTTGTTATTAAAATTCTATGTGCCTTGGAAGATAATGTTATAAGTATGTGTACATGATAATTCTAAGAGAGCATGATCATATCTACAAGTATGAAGAAGATACAACCAGTTGAAGAGGTACAGCCAGTGAATGCCAGAACAGGACAGAGATCATGGAAAGAGCCAACGGAGATTGTTTTGGTACAAGAGTTGCACATATCATGAGGAAATCATCCTTGGATTAGTGATTTTTAGTGATCTAATAATATGTGGTTAAAGGTGCATGACTTGATTCATCAGGAGAAAAAAGTTAGAGCTAATTTGGTGGAGCGGACTATGTGAAAAGATGTGTCTATTCGGTTTGAGTAAAGCAGTTATAATTAATGTTAAGATGACTTAATGAAGGGTTGCATGGTTATTTAAGTGATCAAGATAGATGGTAAAATGTTTCCTAAATCTGACATGTTTGTATCTTTTGAGGAAGTACTTATAGAAGGTCATTTGTGATCGGAGAAGTTGCAAAAGCCAGAGATAAGAAAAGCAGAGTAGAGTGTAAAAGAAACAAAGCTATATTTGTCATATGTCAATGATATAGATATTGAAGTAGAAGCTTTCAAAGTGAAGAGAATATTTTTGTAGAGATCAACAAGAGGTTAAAGCATCAACACACAAAAGGAACTGATCAGACAAGCAGTGTCACAACAACAGTTCACCTTACAAATACAGTGTGTATCAAAGATCCAGAATGTTGTAGCCTTCACCATTTGGATAGCGAGTCCTTGGAAATTGAGTCCACCACCCCTAATAGGGTTATTGTAAAATAATCCTAATAGGGTCTGACCCTTAATAAGGTCACTGTACTTCATACATTGTAAAGACAACTCCTAACATGGTTAAGGATCTTCTAACAAGGATCATAGGAAACTAGTACAGAATATTTGTGGGTACTAATTCCCACCAAGGTTTTCCTCTAATAAAGGTTTCCCCATAATCATATCAAGTGTTATGTGTTCTTGTGTTAAGACTCATTGGATGTATCTTTGATTTATGTTTAAGTTGCTGAAATAGAATAATTAGTGAAATACTAATTCACCCCCCCCCCCCTCTCAGTATTTTCAACAATTGGTATCAGAGCCCTGGTCCTCAGCAAATAAGTTTAGCCACTTGAGGAGATCATGGACAAGGAAGAAATGAAACACTTGAAAATAAATCTTGAAGCAGCACTTGAAGAAATTGACACATCTGAAAAACAAAATGAAGATCTTAAACTAAAAGTTAATGGCATGCAAATACTTATCAAGAAACTGAAAAAATAATTAAGGAATTGTTCTTCAAATGATTTGGGAGTAGTCAAAAAGTTGAATGAATAAAATTCATCTCTGAAGGATCAAATTGAAGAATTAGATGAAAAGCTATGTAACAATCAAGATGCCTATGATGATCAAGTCAAAGCAAACAAGCAGTTAGATGAAGAACTGAGACAAGCAAACATGGAAATCTTGGAGCTAAGAAACAACA
>MU226793.1:3365875-3396803 GCA_018584345.1 Thuja plicata
CTTCAATGGTTACTATTATTCATGCAATAAATTTGGTCATAGAGCTATGAATTGTAAAACAAGTCAGAAGAACAAGAATCAAAATAATCAAAGAAATCAGAATCAGCAAAGACAAAGAAGTTATCCTTAGTGAAATGTTAGAAGCCCTCAGAACATTACATGTCAGATATGTAATTACAATGGACACATAGCCAAGCAATGCAACATGATGAATAACAACATTAGACCTCCTATCATTTGTCATTCATGTGGAAAGGCTGGACACATCTCAAGGTCTTGCAAATCAAGAACAAAAGGACAAGAGAATCATAAGAAGTCTTTGTTTGAAGAATCAGGAGAAGTTAAGTTTGTGGAAGCTAAAGATAAATTAGATAAAATATGGGTCGAAGTAAAGAAGGATAATGAAGAGAACAAGGTAGTAGATGCATCCTTAGTGGACGCACCTTCTACTTTTGGTTAGTTAACCGTCATGGTCTTAGGGGGAGCTATTCTAGCTCTGAACCCCTGCATGGCTAGTATACTCACCTCCGAGTATGCACCTTGGATTACAATTGTTTGATGATATTGTGATTTAGATGCAAGAGAACATAGTATAATTTTTTATCAAGAACAAGAACGGAAGTTATAGTTGCTTTCTATGTCCACGCGGCAAGTATTAATGACGGAAATCTACTTTTAAATCACCAAGTCCTCACTCATGGTTAGAATAAATGATTCGAGATCATAGAATCCCTAGCAGTTGTATTGTTAATGCATTACAATTGTTCTCAACAATGAAGAAAGGAGATTGATAATTGTCATTTGTTAAGCAAAGTCACTCAAGTTTTAAACAAAGCCCAAGCATGAACACATCATTTCAGAAATTAGTTGAAAACTTACTTAGCAATCAAGTAAGCGGTTGGATAATCAAAGGAGCACATGCAGTCGAGTAGCAAAGCATCATTATTTACATTCTTCAGTAGAGATTGATATCAAGAAACTCTTTGAGACATCTTGGAAGTGATTTATCAGTATGCTTTAGTGCATAAATTTCATGAAGCAAAATTGATCAAAATCTTGTTGAGCAGTGTTCTATGTGAAAGTATCAGTATAGCCATTGGAGATATATATTTTTGGAGCCGACTTGATGTTATCTTTGGAAGTGTATATTTATTATTAATCATCTAAGTGTGAATACAACAATAGAGAATTCATGTAATAATAGAATTGATTGAAGATACAATTTGAAATATCATGTGAAGAAGCAGATAAAAATATTATGACAGGTCCACAGGATTCTGTACCCATTGCCAAGGACATGGAGGATACATTGGTGATTGATAATGTTGAAGTATCAATGGCAGCAATGGATATTGATCTAGACAAATTTGAAGAAACATTTGTGAGTACTCAAGAGACTGAGAGTATTTATATCAGAAAGAAGATCTACTGATTTTAGATATCACAGGAAAGGAAGCAGAAAAGAGAAGACTGAAGTGATGGAAAATTCATCATCATTGTTGTCAAGTTTGACACCCATAACAGACTTAGACTCATGGGGAGTAAATAAGTAAGGGGGAGTATATAATCTGAAGGAGTCATGAAAAATAAATTAGTTATTGTAGAAGAGAAGTATATGAAGAAGAGGCTCAGTGAATTAGTTAGAAAATTTACACTTGATCTTATTTTATGGAGTCTGGTATATGATAAGAGGGAGATATAAGATAGAGAGTTTTTGTATAAGAGTATAGATAATAACTTTGCCATATTCCTTTGTTTCCATTAATGACAAAGGGGGAGATTGTTGGAAAGTTGAATATACTAGTTTATATGAATCTATTTAGTGTTTTCATTATGGAAACAAATTCATATGAAGTTTTGGAGTCAGCACACATTATCAGAAGATCAGAAATTGGCTAAGTACAGAAGAACAAGATAGAGCAAGGAACAAACTATTATAGTTTTGATTAGCATGTGTTCATTTGTTATTAAAATACTATGTGCCTTGGAAGATAAGCTTATGAGTATGTGTACATGCTAATTCTAAGAGAACATGATCAGATCTACAAGTATGAAGAAGATACAACCAGTTGAAGAGGTACAGCCAGTGAATGCCAGAACAAGATAGAGATCATGGAAAGAGCCGACAAAGATTGTTTTGGTACAGGAGTTGCACATATCCTCAGGACTTGCATCCTTGGATTAGTGAATTTTAGTGATCTAATAATATGTGGTTAAAGGAACATGAATTTATTCATCAAGAGAAAAAATTTAGAGCTAATTTGGTGGAGCAGACTGTGTGAAAAGATGCGTCTGTTCGGTTTGAGTAAAGTAGTTATAATTAATGTTAAGCTGACTTAATGAAGAGTTCCATGGTTATTTAAGTGATCAAGATAGATGGTGAAAGGTTTCCTAAAGTTGACATGTTTGTATCTTTTGAGTAAGTACTTATAGAAGGTCATTTGTGATCAGAGAAGTTGCGAAAGCCAGAGATAAGAAAAGTAGAGCAGAGTGTAAAAGCAATAAAAGCTATATCTATCATATGTTAATGATATAGATATTGAAGTAGAAGATTTTAAAGTGAAGACAAGATTTTTGTAGAGATTAAAAAGAGGTTAAAGCATCAATGCACAAAAGGAACTGATTAGACAAGAAGTGTCACAGTAGCAGTTCACCTTGCAGATACAGTGTGTATCAAAGATCTAGAAGGTTGTAGCCTTCACCATTTGGACAGTGAGTCCACCAACCCTAACAGGATTATTGTAAAAGACTCCTAACAGGGTCCAACCCTTAACAAGGTCACTATACTTCATACATTGTAAAGACAACTCCTAACAGGGTTACAGATCTTCTAACAAGGATCATAAGAAACTAGTACAGAATATTTGTGGGTACTAATATCCACCGGGGTTTTCCTCTAATCAAGGTTTCCCCGTAATCATATCAAGTGTTATGTGTTCTTGTGTTAAGACTCATTGGATGTATCTTTGATTTATGTCTAAGTTTCTGAAATAGAATAATTAGTGAAATACTGATTCACCTCCCCCCCCCTCAGTATTTCCAACAACTTAATGTATGGGTAACTGTAATTAATGCATGGTTTCAAGATTTAATTAGAGACTACTTTGGAGAAGTAAATGTAGTGCAAATATGGAATGATCCATTAGATGTGACCTAACCTAAGATCTACGATCTTGTTTAAGCGGTAAAATATTTATTTGACCTAGACAGAGAGGTATATTATAACCTCAAGGGGTTATTCATTCAGATGGCTGAAGTGTGCTACTGAATGTGAAGTGGATGTGTATGCAAAAGAGTTGCATAGTTGATTTACTGTTTAGCATGATCTAGCAAAGAAGGCTGAATATAGAAGCAGAGAGTTGCATGTGTGATTGCTTGATAGATTTCCAAGTAGATCAGAAGGTTGAAATGACAATGCAGGCTATCTAGTAAGTTAACATCAGAGCTGTAATTGGATCTAAATTGAAAAGTAAGTTGTATGTATTAAATCACAACTGCTGATTACTTTCTAACCATTGTATCAACTAAATCCTTTAACAAGGTTGAACTAATAGTCATTTGTATAAATCCTCTAACAAGGTGACATTCAGGTGGAATTTTCTAAGTCCTCTAACAAGGCCACTCCTGACAGGGTGATTAAATCCTTTAACCAGGTCACACCTAACAGTGTGTTATTGTAACCTTTAACAGGGTTGGCTCCTCACAGGGTATCACTTCAGAAAAGTGAAAACTTGGTAGTATGTTACTGGTGGTTTTTCCCATATTGGGTTTCCACGTTAAATACTTGTGTCAACTTGTGTGAATTCTTATGGTTTGTTTTACTGTTATGTTTCTACAAGCTAATTTCAATAGACAGTAAACTGCATGATTAAAGTTGTTGACATATGCTACTACTATTGAGTAGATCTGAAATATAGAAATTTTTTATTTTATACATCTAGACCTGAGGATAACTGATTCACCCCTCCCCTCTCAGTTATTATAAATCCATTCTAACAATTGGTATCAGAGCTTTGGTCTCCTGAAAATAGTTTGAAGGTACTTGGAGAGAAAAGATCAAGATGTATAAGGAGGTTCCTAAGTTGAACAAAGATAACTTCCCTGCATGGCAAAGCTTGATGAAACTACATCTAGCTGGTATTGGAGATGATTCCAAGTGACTTATTGAAAATGCCTATGTACCACCTACTGCTCCTCTCACAACTGCACAACTAAAAGAAAAGCAAGAGCACAATCAAGCAATGTTGGAGATCGCCTCCTCATTGAGCTATTCAAAGTTTGATGATATAAAGAGTTGAACAAATGCAAAGCAAATGTGGGAAAAAAATGCAAATATCTATGGTGGAGACACAAATGTGCTAAGATCTAAATCAAAAAGTCTAAGAGGTAAGTTTAATGAGATGAAAATGCAAGAAGGAGAAAATATTAGTCAGTATTGTGCTAGAGTAAAATAAGTTGTAAATTCCATTAGAGGGGATAATGGAACAATTGATGAGAACACCATTATGAGAAAGGTACTGATAAATTTACTTCTTGTATATGCTATTAGAGTTTCTGCAATCCAAGAATTGAGATGTACTCCTAACAATAATCTGAATCTGGAAAATTTGATAGGCAGACTCACTGCATTTGAAATGTCAAATTATGATAACTATAATCCACAAGGGATTGATTCTAATTTTAGATCACAGCTGGTTCTCAATAAATCTAAGAAAGGAAAGAAACATGTGAACAGTGACAGTGACACTTCTGATGAAGATCTTGAAGAACTTGAAGCACTTATGGCAAAAAGACTATCCAGAGGAAAAGGAAAATACAAAGGTAAACTTCCTATTTTTTTTTTTTCATGTAACAAAGTTGGTCATATAGTTGCTAGATGTCCTGATAAGAATGAAAAAGATGAAAGAAAGGACTACAAATACAAGGACTACAAAGATAGAAAGGATGACCAAGACTTTAGGAAATATAAGGACTACAAAGACAAAGGTAATAAATCTTGTTATATTGTTGAAGAAACTTCTGACAATGACACTGATAATTTTGATAAAAATGATATAGAAGTTGTTTATGTTGCAATGAAAGAAGATTCTAATGATGATGAGAAAACTACATTAATCTCTTATATGAGCAAGAGTGATCATTGGATCATTGACAGTTGTTGTTCCCATCATATGATTGGTGACAAAGATAAGTTTGAAATCCTAAACCAATGCAAAGGAGGATATGTAAAATTTGGAAATGATGCACCATGTCGTATCAAAGGTAAAGGATTGATTAACTTGACTAAAAAAATCATATGTGATGATGTGTATTGGGTTGATGATCTTAAATATAATTTTTTTAGTGTTGTACAGCTGAACACTTCTGGTTGCAAAGTTGAATTCCATCATAGAAAAGCAAAGATCTATGATTCTACCAGAGAATTAGTTCAAAGTGGTGATCAGACTAAAGGTAACTTATTTTATCTGTATTTATCTGAAGAAACATGTTTGTTTGCACAGTACAATGATGTTTGGTTATGGCATAAGAGGTTGTGTCATGTGAACTTTGATAACTTGGTAAGCATAAGTAAATTGAAAAAGGATAGAGCGATACCTAAGTTAAAGAAACCTGAGAATGCTATGTGTAAACAATGTCAACTAGGAAAGATGACTAAGTCTAGTTTCAAGAGTAAAACACATATAT
Source organism: Thuja plicata (assembly GCA_018584345.1). Lineage (NCBI taxonomy): Eukaryota > Viridiplantae > Streptophyta > Pinopsida > Cupressales > Cupressaceae > Thuja > Thuja plicata. Next base: position 3,371,561 of record MU226793.1, read on the forward strand.
CAGAGAAAATTTTGGAATTGGTCCATACTGATCTTTGTGGTCCCATTGGAGAAAGAAGCTACTGTGGTGCTAGATATTTTATTCTATTTGTTGATGATTATTCAAGGATGATGAATGTAATGTTTCTCAAAGAAAAATCTGATGCATTCTAGTTATTTAAATGGTACTTAGCTAAAGTTGAAAAGGAAACAGGCAAAAGTTTGAAATGATTAAGATCTGACAGAGGTGGAGAGTTTATTTCTAATGATTTTAATAGGTTCTACAATGACTGAGGCATAAAGAGATAGATGTACGCACCCAGGACTCCTCCACAAATGGTATTGCTAAATGAAGGAACAGGTCTATCATGGATTGTGCAAGAACACTAATGATGGAGAAAAATATTGCACAAAAATATTGGAAAGAAGCTGTAAGTACTGCAGTCTATACACTGAATAGAGTTCAAGTCAAGAAAGGTACAAATGCTACACCTTATGAACTTTGGTATGGTTATGCACCTAGTGTAAAGTATTTTAAAGTATTTGGAAGCAAATGTTTTATACTGAAGTACAAAAAAAATGGAAAACTAGATGCTAAAGGTGAAGAAGGCATATTCCTTGGTTACTCAATGAAAAGAAAAGCTTACAAATGTTTGAATTCTAATACTAACAAAATTGTTGAAAGTGTAAATGTAAGAATTGATGAGTTTGTAGAAAGAAATGAAGCTAAAAGTACACAAGAGCCTGAAAGCTATAGATCATTCGTATATCTAGATGAGGAAGATTCTAATTCACTACCTGAGACTACTGCTGAACAATAGCATGCACCTGCCGAGTCACAGAGTGGAGTTGCCAAGCAACTGGAAGTGCATGCCGAGCTATCTGATGGAGATGCTGAGTCACATAATCAACCATAACTGAATATAGACAATGAACCTAAAGCAAGGACTAAGCCTACCCTAGAAAAATATGTGAGAAGAAATCACAATTCTGATCAAATCATAGGATCAAAGGATTTTTTTGTTATGACACGAAGTAAGTTGAAAAATGACACATGTCTGTTATGTGAATTTGAGCCCAAAATAGTGAAAGATGCTTTAGAAAATGAAGATTGGATACAGGAAATGAATGAGGGAATTGAACAGATTGAGAAGAAAAAAACTTGGACACTTGTACCTAGGCCGAAGGATAAAAATGTAATTGGTACAAAGTGGGTTTTCAGGAACAAGATGAATGAACATGGAGATGTGACACGAAACAAAGCTAGACTGGTATGCAAGGGTTATGTATAGGAGGAAGGAATTGACTACAGTGAAACCTTCACCCCAGTTGCAAGATTGGAAGGTGTCAGAACCTTACTTGCATATGCAGCCTATAAAGGATTCAAAGTTTATTAGATGGATGTGAAATCGACATTTCTCAATGGTATCTTGGAAGAAGAAGTGTCTATTGAGCAAGCTAATGGTTTTGTAGACCCAAACAAAAGGAATATGGTTTGCAGATTGCACAAAGCATTATATGGATTGAAGCAAGTGCCAAGAGCATGGCATGAGAGATTGCATAGTTATCTGATCAAGATTGGATTTGCAAGAACCAATGACAACAACAACCTGTACTTGAAGATAGAGCAAAGCAAAGGTACATTATTAGCTGAAATTTTTGTAGATGACATCATATTTAGTGGAAAAGATGTGTTATGTCAAAAATTTGCAATAGAGATGCAAACTGAATTTGAGATGTCTATGTTTGGTGAAATAAAATTCTTTGTTGGCTTACAAATTTATCAAATGAAGAATGTTATCTATATCACTCAATCAAAATATATCAAAGAGATACTAAAAACTTTTGGAATGGAAGAATCCAAACCATAGAGTACACCCATGGCTATTGGACAGAAGCTGACAAAAGATGATGACACAAAAGAAGTGAACCAAACACTCTACAGATCAATGATTGGAAAACTACAGTATGTTGTACATAGTAGACCTAATATTTCCCTAGCTGTTGGAATTATTGCAAGGTTTTTTGCTAACCCCAAGGAAGCTCACATGATGGTAGTAAAATAGATTCTAAGATATTTGAAAGGAACTGATGACTATGGTCTATACTACAAAAAGAATGACAAGTTTGAACTCAGAGTTTACACTGACTCTGATTGGGTTGGAAATGTTGATGACATGAAAAGCACTACTGGTGGAGCATTTCTTTTAGGAAAGAGATTGATCTCCTGGACAAGCAAGAAACATAACTGCACCTCAATATCTTAAGCTGAAGCTGAGTATGTGGCAACAGTAGTTAACTGTTCTAACATTGTGTGGTTGAAGATACTACTAAAAGGTATGAAGGAAGAAATCACTGACTCAGTTGTCATATATTGTGATAACATGAGTGCTATTAATATTTCTAAAAATCCTGTTATGCATTCTAAGAAAAAGCATATAGCTATCAAGTATCACTACTTGAGGGAGCTAGTTCAGAATAAAGAAGTGAGACTGGATTATGTGAACACTAAAGAACAATTAGCAGACATATTCACAAAAGCACTACTCAAGGATGCTCATGAGTATCTACGAGGTAAAATGGGGGTGATTCCCCTAGCTGAGGCTAATTAAGTTTTGAATGGTACTGTTGCATCAAATATTACATTCAGGATACTTGACACATTGATGCACAGTAAGTCACACTTTAGGATGCTGGCTAAAGTTGTGAAGTTGGACAAGGACATAAAAGAAAATCAATCATAATCAAGATGACATGATCAGCATGATACTGAAGATCTACATGATAATGATATTGACGTCTTTGGCATTGTTGTCAAAGAGGGAGAGATTACCTATAAAGAGGGAGAGATTGCCTACAAGAAGAGATTACCAAGAAGGAAATATTACAAAGAGGCAGAAGTTACAATTGAAAACATTGAAGTGATTATCTACTCAGAGGGAGTCTACAAATGATTAGAGACAGATGATTATAGACACAGAGGGAGAAATATTTTACTGATAAGAATAAGAATGAAGCTAAAGACATTAATGAAGATTCATTCATATCAAGGAACACAAGTGAATTTTTGGATTGGTTGGTAACAATGCTTGTTAAATCATTGTTTTAATATTTTGTGTTGCCATCAATGCCAAAGAGGGAGATTGTTGGAAAGTGACAATGCAAGCAATTGTTATTTTTCCATTACTGTCAAACCTTAACTGGTGAGACTATTGTTATCTGTTTGAGTACCATATCTATTGATGATGAGGAAGATTTAACAAGAAGACCAAGTGAATGGTTGAGTTAAGGAAATTAAAAGGGTACTTGATCAGTTGGCACTCTGGCAAAGTAATTAGTTGTTTATCTTTCAAAGACAGTTTTCTAGCTGTTCTATGTCGAGAAAAGTTGCTTATTCCGAGCAAAGTTTCTTATGCCGAGTAAAGTTGCTTGTGTTGAGAAAAGTTGCTTGTGATTAGAAAAGTTGTTCAATGTTGAGCACCATTGAAATTGCTGAGTGGAAATAGTGACGTTGGCCGGCTTACAATAATTGGATTAATGATGAGATTTGAGATCTTTGGCCAACTTAGTTAATTTTATTGGGATATGTAATGTTAATTAAAGATTGATCCATGTCATTTAATATATGGGTAACCATAATTAATACATGGTTTCAATATTTAATTAGAGACTACTTTGGAGAAGTAAATGCAATGCAAAGATGGAATGATCCATTGGATCTAACCTAACCTAAGATCTACAATCTTGTTTAAGCGAAAAAAGATTTATCTGACCTAGACAAAGAGGTATATGATAACCTCAAGGGGTTATTCATTCAGATGGCTGAAGTGTGCTGCTGAATGGGAAGTGGATGTGTATGCAAAAGAGTTGCATAGTTGACTTACTGTTTAGCATGATCTAGCAAAGAAGGCTGAATACAAAAGTAGAGAGTTGCATGTGTGATTGCTTGACAGATTTCCAAGAAGGTCAGAAGGTTGAAATGACAATGCAGGCTATCCAGTAAGTTAACATCAGAGCTGTAATTGGATCTGAATTGCAAAGTAAGTTATATGTATCAGATCACAATTGCTGATTACTTTCTAACCATTGTATCAGCTAAATCCTTTAATAAGGTTGACCTAAGAGTCATTTGCATAAATCCTCTAACAAGGTGACATTCAGGTGGAATGTTCTAAGTCCTCTAACAAGGCCACTCCTGACAGGGTGATTAAATCCTTTAACCAAGTCACACCTAACAATGTGTTATTGTAACCTTTAACAAGGTTGGCTCCTCACAGGGCATCACTTCAGAAGAGTGAAAACTTGGTGGCATGTTACTGGTGGTTTTTCCCATATTGGGTTTCCACGTTAAATACTTGTGTCAACTTGTGTGAATGCTTATGGTTTGTTTTACTGATATGTTTCTACAAGCTAATTTCAATAGACAGTAAACTGCATGATTAAAGTTGTTGACATATGCTACTGCTGTCGAGTAGATCTGAAATACAGAAAATTTTTATTTGCTACATCTAGACCTAAGGATAACTGATTCACCCTTCCCCTCTCAGTTATTCTAATTCATTCTAACACTAACTGGTTAGGAGAAATTACTGTAGAAGACAAAGAGAACATTTGAGAATAAAGTTCTAGAGAATGTTCTAGGTAAGATTGCAATATATCAAGTGAAGCTATCCACCATTATTATCTCTCTAGAAACCACTGTAAATGATGTTGTTGCATTATTTGTAAAGTTGAGTGACACATCAAACTTTACCATGGAAATAAAGAGTAAGCTGACAAAGATTGACAATGATTTGAAGGCAAGTGCAAGCCAGTTGACACTTGATCCAAGTTCAAGTTCAACACATTTTGTTAAGATCAGGTATCTGACTGATCTGCAGGTAGAGCTACTAAGAGAAGAAGGAAGAACAAGGTATTCTCTATTAGAAATTCAAAGACAACTCATTCCTCATATGGATGTAATGAAAAAACATATTGCTCATGCAAAGATACTCATCCATGATAACAATTTTTTAGTTGCTGAGCTTATGATGGAGCTATCTGTAGAAATTCAGATTGAGTTGCACATCCTGGAGGTGTTGCAAGAAAATTGGGATAAGGCTTTGTTTCATATTTTGATGGTACATAGTGATTTCCTTTAACATTTTGGTATTACCTTCTAAATATGCAATTTTGGCATTTGTGTCATAAACAAGGGGGAAAGATAGGATATATATATGTATATATATGATGAAATACATGTATAGAGAAGGGGAAGCTATATATAGCAGAGTTAAAAAAATAGTTTTGAAAAATAAAAATAGAGTCAGTTGCAACCGAGTTGCAAAACAGTAGTCAAAATAGAGTTAGAACCCAAGCACATAGTAAGGGGAAGTTTTGACTTATCAGTTTTTTTTATCATAATTTTTGGTATGATAAGTTTTTTTGTCACTAATGCCAAAGGGGGATATTTTAGAACTTATGGCAAGACATATTGTCAATTAGTGCCAAAACACTTAGTCATTCTTATGGTTATAGTATTAACCAATCCAACATCTTGTAGTGTTGATCGAGCCAAGTAGTTGTAGTGTCGACTGAGCAATTAGCTCCAATAATTTTCTACCGAGTCACCGGTGTTACCCAATTTGCATACCATCTTTGAGTGATCAATGTAGATTGAGCAACCAGTGTCAATCGAGTGCCAAAGTTTCCAAGTTCACTATATCGCCCGAGTGTCAGTATATCACCTGAGTGGATTACTGGACCCAAGTATCAGCATTGGGATGAATTAGTAAATAATGTTTGACACTATTTAATATGATAGTAGCCGACTTGTGAAGGTAATTGATTTGGATAGGTATATATGTAAGATAATTTGTTTATCCAAATATATATTAAGAAGATATCAATCATCAGAACAACATTGAATACATGTATGGATTCAAATATGAAGAGGCAGATTGATTAGAAGACTACAATAGTATAAAGGAACAACAGAGAATCATCCATCACATTTAGGAGATCAATATTACATCAAAGGATCTCATTCAACAAATCTGATTTGCATAGAAAATTATTCACTGATTCATCCTAACATGTGTATCAGTCAAATCCTTTAACATAGTGGACTTAACAATCCTTCACAAATATCCTAGCATAGTGCATACTTCATTGTATTGTATAAATCCTTTTACAAGGTGGACCTAACAGTCCTTATTTCTCCTAACAGGGAAGACTATCATAAGTGATTAATTGTAAGCCTTAACCGACCAACTTTATTACTGCAGTTCTAAAAGTTGTGGGTATCATCCCCACCCCAGTTTTAATTTCTATTTGGAAGGTTTCAGGGTCACCATATCTTGTGTCAAGTGTTATGAATGTTTATTTCTTTTCAGTTCCATTCATGCAATTAGATTAGACAATCTAATAAAGGATAAAAGTGAAGAAGTTTTATTGGTTCCTGATTCACCCCCCTCTCAGTCACCTAGCCTACAATATATTTCCAAAAAGAGGATGCATTTATATACCTTCTTCTAGAGGATTCCATGAGTTTTTTATTCTAGAGGCTCATAGAGCCCCTTATGCAGTGTATCCCAGAGATAAGAAGATGCATTCTAACTTGAGACAACTATATCATTGGCCAGGCATGAGATTGCAGATTCCTAAGATGGTAGCTAGGTGTCTAGAATGTTAGAGGCGGAAGGAAGAGCACCACCATCTAGGTGGTCTTCTTCAACCTCATGAGATACTAGTGTGGAAGTGAGACACCATTTCTATGGACTTCATTACTGGTCTTCCTATGTCATCTCACCACCATGATGTCATCATTGTAATAGTTGACAAGTTGACCAAAGTGGCTCAATTTTCACATATGCGTACTACCTTCACTGTACCATTAGTGACACGTGTTCTTGTGAGATATAGTTAGAATTCATGGCGTACCTCATAAGATCATTTCCAATATAGATTCTCTTTTCACTTCATCCTTTTGGAGATAATTATAGGAAGCTATGGGCACTAGGATAAACTTCAGTACAACCTATCACCCTGAGATAGATAAACATACCAAAAGGTTCAATCAGATGTTAGAAGACATACTATGCATGTATGTTATGGAACATCATATCCAGTGGGAGAAGTACCTACACCTAGTTGATTTTGCCTATAATAATGGGCATCATATATAATTGGGTATGCCTCGATACCATTCTCTTTATGGTAGACCATGCATGATACCAATAAGTTGGGATAGGAGTGAGGATATTGTTTACATTGGTCCTGATCGAGTCAGAGATATGGAGCGGAACGTAACCTTGATTAGGCAGCATCTCAGAGAGGCTCATGATAGATATAAGAAGTATGCAGATGTGAAGATGATAGATCAAGATTACTTTGTTGTAGACAAAGTCTTCTTGAGAGTGTGACTGCATAACATTCCAATCCATTTTTGAAAGGTCTCTAATCTTACACTTCAGTTTTTTGGACCTTTTGAGATCCTAGAGAGGATAGGACTAGTTTCTTATCATCTAGCCTTGCCACCTAGCTTCTCACGCATCCATGATGTGTTTCATGTTTCAATTTTGAGGAAGTACATTTATGATGAGTCTCATGTTATATATTTGGATGCCTTTCAGGTAGAGTTAGATGGACAATTGGCTTTGGAGCCCATTCACATTTTGGCTCGAAGGACCCTGGCTCTTCGAGGTAGGGAGATGGACCAGGTTAGTATCTAGTGAGATTGTTGTGACAAGGTTAAAACTTCATGGGAGGATGAAACAAATATGAGATCTCAGTTCCCCCACCTATTTGATGAACTCTAGGAGGATGTTCATTCTTGGAGGGGGAGGATGTGAGGCCTACCCCATCCCTTCATAGATAAGCATTATTTTTTCTTACTATACTATTTAGTTGACACTAATTTTGAGACACTTGGACTATTTGAACACATGTTATTATTTGAGGATATGTAAGATCGTATGTTATGGTATTCAGTATTTCGGTTATGATGTAAATCTACTTATTTTTGCCTTATGTTAGTTAATTTAGACCCCTTCTATGAGTAAGTTTTGATGATGCAGTATGATGGATATGTATGTTAGATGTTATTGAGATGTAGATTTACTTAGAAGTTTATTTTTATGCATATTAAATGCAGATATTGTTTAAGTTAAGAAGAATCATTAGATAATGCTAGTGTTAGTGAATATATGTTTGATTTACATTATGTATCATGCTTTGTTTTATATTTTGATTTCTTGGACTACTGATGTGTGCAATGAGTGTGTAGGATATCAGCCATGGTTCTAAAATGGGGATTCAAGAATGGAACAATGTAAATTATGTTAAGCTAAGGTTCTGTCTAGATAAAGATACACGAACCTCATTCTTATGTGTTTTATTCGTAAAAGTAATATGCGTGATTGTATTTAAATTCAATTTTGTAAATGTGTAAATAAGTCATGCCTTATGTGTAATTATGTTGTGTCACTTGACACATGTGTGTGTAATGTGTTGGCATGGCTAGTAAATGTAACTAGGATAGGTTTAACTCTAACTAGGGGGTTACCTAGTATAGTTTCCATGCTTACCGTAGGGTTGGGAGATATCTGATTGAGTCAAGTTAGTTGGATTTCGTGGGTGAACTTCAGGTGGGGTTTAGGATGGTCAAATAGGCTTCCATAAGGTAGTTAGGGTTAAATTTAACCACCCCACTTGGTACCCTAGGGGTTAGGGGTAAACTTTAGTACATCAAGAGGCCCATAGCTCATTTATGGCACCTCCAAAATATCCATTTTAGAAAGTGAGAAAAATTAGGGTTTAGGAAATATGGTCAAGCTCTTCCCTCTCTCCCATGTGAGCCTTTAACTCCATTTATGAGGGAAAATGAAAGTGGGGAGAAGAGGATATCCTTTAGTCACTTCCTCATTAATGAAGAATCATACATTTTTAGAATTAAGCTTTTTTAGGGAGATTTGGGAGGAAACTGAGGGTTGTTCACCCACTCTCTATTCTTAGAGACCTCTAGTTTTGGAGGGATATTTGGAGAAGGAAGAAGACATAAAGGGAAAATATATTCTCAATATTATTCATTTTCCTTAAGCTTGGACTTGAGCTTCGTTTTCTTCTTAGAGTAGTTTAGAGTAAATTTGCTTTAAGTATGTAGAAAGCTTGAATGTTCCATTAATGGAGTCTTGTGTAAAGTTTTTGTAACTCCATGGATGTTCATGGAAGTCCTTTGTAGATTCTTGTGTTTCATTTGTTCTTAAGTTGTTATGGGAGTCTTCAAGGCACACTCACCCTTGGGAGGGAAAAGTAAACTTGAAGGGGTGAAATATTAGAGACTACCCATGTAGTGTAGAGTCTCCCATGTGAGGAGGCATGTACATGGGTGTTTAAGTACTCATGATGCCAAACATGCCCAAGGGAATTTGGGGATCATAAGGGCTAATTTGATGGCTTGAAGCCATGATTCTGATTGTGAGGAGAAGGGATTTTGTAGCCCATGTGTGGCCTATTTCTCTTATTTTTGTGTTTATCTTCTCCTCTTGATGTAAGTTCCACTTTCACCCCATGATATAGGTCTATGAAGGCCTTTCTAAAACACTAGGATTGGGCATTTTCTTGTGTTTTCCTAATTTTAGTTTTATTGTGTGTTATGAATTGGGTTGTTACCTATTTCATTCCTATTTCCCCAAGCTTGGGGGTAGCCTTGTAAAGTCCTAGGTTGGGAGGTGAGACTCCATGGTCAAACTATGATCTTATTGCAGATTCAGTTGGAGCTCTTGGTAGTCTTGTTGGAGCTATGTTAGAAATACCACTTTATGGTTTGTTGTCCTTAGTTTCGTGCTCATATTTGTTTCAAATCCCTCCATGGTTTAAATGGATTTCTTGTAATACAAAAGAAAGAGAAAGTTGTAAAGTTATATGAGTTCTTGTTGTGATATAAAAGATGTAAATTTTTAATTTGGGATACCAAGTAATTGTAAAGCTTTAGAAAATTTATTAATGATTAAATGGAAATAGATTTATTCTCCTATGCTTGTAATATTGTAGTTAAATTAATCTTCTTTATGAATGGAGCTTGGTAAATTTATCTTAATACTAAATCAATTTGTAAAATTGTATCTAAATTACTGCTCAATAAATAATAGACAACCTTTTCTCCTATTCTTTGTAAATAGGATGTTAGTTAGTTATTTCAAGATTTGTATAATGCTGATTTTAAAAAATTCAGTTTGGAAAAACTGGCTTAATGTCCTTGTGAACCTATCATTTAGTAAAGAGAACTAAATAAAGTATTTAAAGGGAAGCTAGATTAGATTATTTTATAGTTATATTTGATCAAATGAATTATAATTTAAAATCAAGAATTCGTATTATAACATACCTATTAATATATATGTATTAAAGTGAAAGGAAGCAAGGATATTAATGTTGGAAGTCTAATATGGGAAAGTAATATACTTAGAGGGGGGGGGGTGAATTAGGATCTATGATTTTTTTTACTTCTGAAACAAACTCATTCAACATGTAAACATAAACAATAAATGTAATGGTATAATAGATCTAACATCTAATCACATCCATAATGAACACAACACAAAAATTTGGTAACCAAGAAGCCCTTGAAACGTAAAACTGGGGTGGAGATGACATCCAAAAATATTCACAACTACACTAAAAAAGTGTGCCTATTAGGGCTACAAAGTTTGATAAATTTTGATCGATGATCTACCCTGTGAGGGGTTTGCCCTGTTAAGAGCTTACAGACTTATACAATCTACCTTGTTAAAGCATTTAAACTTACAACTATGTAAGCACTCTGTTAACATATTTACAAAGGCCTATTAGGAACACTTTGTTAAGAGATTTAACCTGATTCACTTGCTAGAATATATAAATACCTGATCCTTTGGTCTGTAATTCAAATGATGATAAATGATCTCCTTTTTCCAACTCTTAAGTGATCTCAAAATCTGATATATCTCTTTTTTGTCCTTCACTGCTTTTCTCGGTCACTCTGTCTAGTCTATGCTTTAGATATGATAAACTTTTCTTCACATACAAACACACTTGATCTATTCTCTCGACATCCACATCACACACCTACATAGATTTAGGGCTTGAAGTATTCCATATCTAGACAACTGATGAAGCATCCATATCAAGATCAACGATATAGATTCATCATTTTTTTCACTTAAGCATCCCTATTTTAGATTGGTTGTGTTTCTTTCATAGAGATTAATGATTTCAGAAATAACATGTAATTAATGCATTAAATATCTTCAACAAGATTTAAATGATACATAAAATTTGGAAAAAATGGTTTACCTCAGTGTTTGTGCCATTCCAAACACATATATAAAAAATTTCTCACTCAGCATATGTAAACTCTGATGTTCGGTCAAAACTATCACTCGACACTGACTGTCTATGCAACTTGACAATAATTCTACTTGGAAACTACTGAGTACTCGGTGACCATTGACTTGTTCAATAGTAAATACTTCTCGGTCAATACATAATATTTACACAAGTCATTTACATTTCTCAACCTTAGTGGGATGGCTCGATCGTCGTGATGACTGACCAACCTACCTTGATTATGACTAAGTGTGTGACACTAATAGACAACAAAACTTGGAGATCAACAATCTCCCCCTTCAACATTAGCGGAAAAAACACTTTGTCATTACTCCTTAGTCTCTTATCAAAAATAGTACTCAAGTACACCAAAAAATCCCCCTAAGATAATGACTCAATCTTCATAAAGGCTTCACTATACATACACCATAATCCTAAGTACATAACTCAAAAATAAAAAAAAATTTATGTTATATCTTTCTGCTCTCATCATTCTATTATTTCCCTTGTCTGCATCTTTCCCCTTTGTTTACATTATTGCAATCCCCCCTTGCTTTTGTCACTCTTGTCTGCTGGGGTTGTAGGGGTCAGACCATACTTGTCCAAAAATGGTTTATGAATCTGTAAGATTATTGCCAATGAATTATCTCAACTGGATCTGACAGAATCCAAAACTTGTAACGTAATCTCTAGCTCAATAGACAGATCAAACAAACTCTCTGCACTATTGAGAGGTAGTTCTCTCTATGCTAATTATTTTGCAGATAATAACTCTCTCTCCATGACCTCCAAATGAGGTATCAACATACTCTGAATAGAAATCAATTGAGCCCTTATTCCACCATCATTATCCATGAGGTCGACTAATCTCCCTTGGGCATGAGTCAACCTGTTAAAGTGAATAGAGCTGGAACTTGCATCCATGCTCAGTGAATGTATTGTTGACTTCAAGTTTGATTATAGATTCTTAATAAGCTATTGATTCTCCTTTGTAAATAATTCAACATCACATAGTTGTTTATACAAAGAAACAACATTTTCTACAACTTCTTCTAGGTTACTTACAAAATTAGAAAGTGCAACCTATTTGACAATAAGTTCTTTTCCCTTGACAATAGGGTAACCATTGACTTGGTGGATGATATCCTTGGTAATATTCACTGGTTAATTCTCCAGCCACAAACTCATATCATGAATTCTTCTTAGAACTACCCCAATCCATTTAATTTTGAAGTCACGCGGGAAATCTAGGGCACAAAATAACTATTTGTCAGAAATGTGCTGATGCTCAGCCTTCAATGCCCCATTTTGGCATAGTTTGTTATAGGCTTCCCTCAACTCAAAATCTCCAACTTCACTTATTTTACACATGTATCATGCTCTCACATCATGGACCATAAGAACTTTTGGTGGGATCAATGATAGGTCTCGTGAAAGATCTCCCTTCACCGCATTCTTAGGTACAACTTGGAAATTGGGAGGTGCACATGCGTCACTCCTAACTAACTAAACATTCTTCATTTCTTTGTCTTGTCTCTTTACTCCAGCAGATGAAATGGCATCCATTTCTCAGATTAGGGTTTGCAAAATGAATTCTAGGTAACTCATCAACAACGGGTATTCAACCTTTCTCAGTACTTGCTGATGATACACAATTGAATCTTCGCAGAATTTTCTCAAATTTCTCTTCGAATAATTATTGAATCACTTTACAAACTCTAATCACTTTTTGAAATGAAAATGAACAGAAAAGTCCATTATATACCATCAAACGGTCAAATTAGGTCTTCAATAATTCTTCCATATAGTGGTAAGTGTAAAAGCTTTGTCTAGGTCCTTGAATAAATAGCTCAATTAACTCATTCCATCACTCGGTTAGAATAGTGACTTGGTCACTAATGACACTCGGTCAATATATCAGCTCGATCAATATGGGGATCGACACATACTAATACTGATGCTTTGCACCAATTGTGCATATTAATTCTTTGCTCGGTTCTTTTCTTAGATCTATCCTAATGCATCTTAACTTATGCATATATGGACTTTAATACATCTTATGTTAGGAACTGGTGTAAAATATAGCATTAGAGAATACAATTCCTTACATACCTTCTTTTCTTAATTGGAAATAGAGTGATCACCTAATCCTTTGGATTGGGTGATCTCAGCTTCACTGGTTCCACTACTGCTTGTTTCTTCTTTCTTTCTTCTTGTCAGATTCATCTGATTCTTTATCTTCTCAATAGTAGGTGCCGGGTCTCTGGTCTTGTAGTCTCTTCTAGTATGACTGATCTTGTGACAATTATAATAGACCAAACTTCCATTCATCCAACTATTGGATTTACCTCTTAAGTGTGTCATTATACAATTTTCTATAATATGACCATATTCACCACAATAATGACAATTATACCATGTATTGTAATCCCAATTGAATGTGTTACCTTTCCTCGGTGCATTGGCTTGTTTCTTGGATTTCCACTTAGATTTTGCATTAGATCTGTAATCTTAGGTTCTATGACCAAATTTCTGGAAATTGTAACAATGTCCTTGAAATCTAGGTGAATTAGATGTATTGCTAGTCTTTGACCTACATTCATGTGCCCGATGTCTATGCTTCTTACAGTTAAAGCAATATCCATTGAATTTAGACTTAGGATTGAACTTACCATTCTTTCTTCATAAAATTTTTGTTGTGTGACTTGGTTTCCCACAATGATGACATTTAAGTTTGTTGATCTTTGGCTTTGCATTCCTCTGTTTGCCACTCTTTGATGATTCTCCTTCTTTAGTGGATGACAAGTGCTCGGTATGGCCAAGTCTAGAGATATCGTTGGTTATTCTTGGTGATCTCATGAGTTCCTCAAATTATCTCAAGGCTTCATTAGGTTTGTTTATCCTCTCAATGAGTTCTCTTTCAAATCTCAACTCATTTTTTAGTTCATTGTTCTCCTATCTCAGATATGTAATTTCAATTTATTTTTTGTTTAGCTCTTGATTTTCAAATAATAGTTGGTTGACCATGTCCAAATAGTTGTTTGTGAGCTTTTGCACATCACTTTTCCTTTCATCAAGTCTAGTAGCCATCTGTCTCGTCTTCTTCTACCATTGTCTTTTCTTCCTCAACTTTCTTCTTCTGATCAATCACCTCACATCATGTTATTGATTGAGTTTCCTATTCTATCTTTAGACTTTTGACTCATTCTTTCAGTATGTTGTTCTTCTCCAATAGATCTACAATTGATACATTAGTTTTTTTGGAATATCCATTATCAAATAGACCTTCAATGTCTTCTTCTTTGTATGGAGTTTTATTCAATTGAGTTGCTAATTCTTTCCTAGACTTTAAGGATTTCCTCAATTCTTCTATTGTTGCCTCAAGCTAGTGTAGTGCTAGCTGGGTATCTATCTTCTAATTATCATTGATCTTTCCCAAATTATAAACCTCCATCTCCAAGATCTCAACTCTCAAGTGGTTAGACTTATTCTAAGAGAACAAAGCTCTGATACCAATTATTGGAAGTCTAATATGGGAAAGCAGTTCTTCTAAAAAAAAATATGATTCAACATGTAAACATAAACAATAAATGTAATGTTGTAATAGATCTAACATCTAATCACATCCATAATGAACACATAACATAAATATTTGGTAACTCAGAAACCCTTGAAAGGTAAAACTGGGGTGGGGATGACACCAAAAAATCTTCACTAATATAGTAACAAAGTGTCCCTGTTAGGGCTACAAAGTTTGATCACTTCTAATGATCTCCCCTATGAGGGGTCTGCCTTGTTAAGAGCTTAGAGACTTATAAAATATACCTTGTTAAAATATTTAAACTTACAACTAAGTAAGCACTCTGTTATGAGATTTACAAAGGCCTGTTAGGACCACTCTGTTAAGAGATTTATCCTGATTCACTTGCTAGAATGTATCAATACCTGATCCTTTGGTTTGCACTTTAAATGATGATAATGGATATCCTCTTTCCAACTCTTATCTGATCTCAAAATATGATATATCTCTTTTCTATCTTTCACTGCTACTTGGACACTTTGTCTGGTCTATGCTTTAGGGATGCAAAACTCTGCTTCACATACATACACACCCGATCTCTGCTCTTCATATCCACATCACACATATGCATAGATTTAGGGTTTAAATAATTCCATATATAGACAACTGATGAAGCATCCATTTCAACATCAACGATCTAGATTCATCACTTTTTCCACTTAAGCATCCCTAATTTAGATTGGTTACATTGATTGCATAGAGATTAATGATCTCAAAAATAACATGTAATTAATGCATTAAATATCTTCAATAATATTTAAATGATAGATAGAAGTCATCCAAAATGGTTTACCTAAGTCTTTGTGCCATTCCAAACACATATATCTAAACTTTATCACTTGGCATACGTAAACTCTGACGCTTGGTCAAAACTATCACTCACCATTGACTATCTATGCAACTCAAAAATCATTCTGCTTGGCAACTATTGAGTACTCAGTGACCACTAACTTGCTTGGCAGTACCTACTGCTCGGTCAATACATATTATTTACACAAGTCATTTACATTTCTTAGCCTTAGTGGGATGCCTCATTCGCAGTGATGACCGACCAGCCTCCCTTGATTATGACTAAGTGTGTGACACTAATAGACAACAAAAATTGGAGATCAACAATTAATATTTATAGATGGGTATTTTATATGCGAAAATAATAATAAAAAAATGTATTAATGCATATATATTTATTATTATATATATATATATATATATATATCAAAATGATTATATTAAAAAGACTATTTATCATATATTAGTTCTTTTTAAAAAAAAAAGATAAAAAAAGAAAAGAACGTTCTATAGAGTATGTATGTATATATATAACTTATTACAAACAAAATCATCACACACGATTTTAAATCATTTAATAATTTTTTTTTAGAAAAAATAATTAAATTTTTACAGGATTGGGCGGGGCAGGCCGAAGCCCTACCCTTGATCCTATCCTGCGCGCGTGGCTTTACGGGCGTGGCGCTCACTATGTAAACATAGTGGGGAGATGAAGATAGCGACCGTGCCACCCACTACAGTGTGGAGATCACCATGCCACCTCCACTCCCCACTCTATCCACCCTCTCCTCTATGAACTCCACCCCCGACTAACCTCCTCCGCCGCGCTGCCCACAGTTCATGCACAATTTTGCCTCCTAGCACCGCTTACGCTCCCCTCTTGTGCAGGGTTTGAAAAGGAAGAATTTCCACCTCCCTCTACCCAATGCCATGTACCCTAGACTTCTGCACATAAGCAATAAAATATTATATCAAAAAAAAAAAGTGAATAAATGAGTTATTAAATGAGACTTAGAGATGTTAGAAAAATATAAGGAGTTGTAGGTTTAATTTTATAGCTTATTATAAATCCCATAAGGATTCTAGGATATTCCTAGGATAGATTTTATTTTAATAATTTAAAATATAATGGATTCCAAAATTTATTTAATTGGAGTTAATAGTTGAAAATGTTGACTTCCATGGTAGAAGTAACTAGAATATTTAGTTAATTAAATAGATTAATTAGTTGTTAAGTTAGAAATTAATAAAGTTTAAATAAATATTAGCATCGATTTAATGTTTATTTTGGAATTGAGTATTTCTTTAATAGAAGAATTAGACATAAAGCATTTTTTATGAAATTATAATATTGTCTCTTTGGGATATTAATTTAACTTAAATATAATTTATTTATTCATGAATGATTAATTATATTTTAAATTAGCTAATTAGAATTTAATAGTTGTTAGATTGAAGGTCACTATATTATTTGAAATAAAGTTGACGATTTACATATTAATGGTTTATTCAAAATTATCTTTAACATTATTATATTTATATAAATAACATTATAAGACTAGCCATTAATAATACTATAGGGGATTTCTCAGTTGGAATTAATTGGATACAATTTCCCACCAGATTAAATACTAAGTTTACTCTTTCAGATTTAATAGGTTTAATTAAATGACTAGATTAAACATTATTTATCGAATTTTGAAAAGACTAAATGGTAATATTAATGCATTATGTTAAGTGATCACATAAATGTGATTTAATTTTTATTAATCAAATTAATGTTGATTTCCTAAATTAACCCTAGATAGGACTTAATCTTTAAGGGTTAGGGTCAAGAACGTGCAAATAAGATTAGTGAACGAATGTTGATCAAAACATAGTTAAAACATACTACACCACGTCCCTTAGTTCAACAATGAGTGAACTTTAATCTTTTTGAGGGAGGTTGACCAAGCCCTAGTGGTCTCGATGCCCCTCGAACCTATACAAAGTTCTTAACTTATAACTCTAAACCTAACTAGTAGTTAACTTAGAGACTTGTGCACATACAACCATAGATAACATTGGCCTTTAAAAAAAATTGTTGGTGTATTTTTGATGAACTTTTTGGCATGACAAGAGTATTCTTTCAAAGCCTCCCTAACCATTGGTTCATCAAGGAAAGGAAAGGAAGTGTCTAACAGTTCTGAAGGAAAACATGATTATGATTCTATCCTATATGAGGAAAGAGAACAAGAAGAGTTGGAAGCACTACTAGCAAGGATATTACCTAGAGGAAAAAGGAAAGTATCAATGTAAAGTACCCTTAAAATGCTTTTCGTGTAACAAAATTGGTCATATTGTATCTAGATGTCTTGACAATGATGGGAAGGATAATTTGAAGAAATTCAGGAAATTCAAAGACAAAAGTAAGAAAGTATGCTACCTAGAAGAAGATGGAGTGACTGAAGAAGAATCATATGGAATAGATGATGAGGAAGAGATAGTCTTTGTTGCAGTCATAGAAGATCCCTCAACTGGTGGAGATAGAGATAGTGAGGATAAGGAATTGATTTAAAGAATGAATTATAATGGTGATTGGATAATATAAAATGGGTGTACACATCACATGACTGATGATAAAGGAAAATTTATTTCAATGGAACAATGTGATGGTGGTGTAGTCAAATTTGGTAATGGTTCAGCATGTGTAGTAAGAGGTAAATGTTCTATAGCACTAAATCATACTACCAATTGTGATGATGTTTATTGGGCTGATGGATTAAATTATAAATTGTTAAGAGTTTCTCAATTAAATAACAAAGGTTTTAGGTTAGAATTTAGTAATGGTGTGAACAAGATATTGTTGGAAATACAATATGGGAAAGAAAGGTACTGAGAGGGGGGGGTGGTGAATCAAATCTTAAACTTTTATCCTTTAAAACAAAAATTGATTCACAACCATGCATAAATATAATTGAGCTATCAACTAGTAGCATCCATGACAGTAAATAAATAACTCAAGACAGCATAATTTTGGTAACCTAGAAACCCAATAAGGTAAAACTGGGGTGGGGATGACACCCACAAAGATCTTCACTACTGCAGCAATAAAGTATTCCTATTAGGGCTACAAAGTTTGATCACAATATGTAATCTACCTAGTTAAAGGTCTACCCGGTTAAGAGCTTTAGATCATTACAATCTACCTTGTAAAAAGGATTTAAAATTACAACAAAGTAAGCACTCGGCTAAGAGATTTAGAAAGGTCTATTAGAACCACTCTATTAAGAGATTTCACTTGATACACTGGTTAGAATATCTCAAGAACTGATCCTTCATTATTCACTTTGATGTTGATAATGGATCTCCTCTTTCCAATACCTTCTCTGATCTAATAATCTGATATGTCTTTACTCTATTGTTTACTGCCTTTTCATTTTTCTAGATCTATGCTTCTTTTGTCAACATAACCCTTTGTACATCTCTCATGTATGCATTCATCTTCTCTGTCTCTTCTTGAACACACACCACAATTAGGGTTTAAGAAGCAATCTTAATAGACTTCATGAATTTGGCGATTAGATCTAGATCAATGATTAGGATCAAGTGCTTATGCCGCTTAGGCATTCCAATTTTCTGATTAGCTCCATGCCACACATTGAGATCAAATAATTAATGCATAATTAACTCTATTGAAATCATTAAATGTATGAACAAGTCAGCCCAAAATGGTTTACCTTAAAGTTTGTACCATTCCAAACATGTATGTCAAGAACTATCTTGCTTAGCACATTGAGACTCTAGTGCTCGGCATGAACATGATCAACTATTGCTTGATTGCTGAGTCACTCAGCAATCACTATCTTCTCAGCAATGACTATGCCAGATAGCTCGGCCTATACTGGATAGCTCAGCTGCAGTGATGATTGGTTCACCTGCCTAGATAAATGACTAAGTGTGGGACACTAATGATCAACAAAACTTAGAGATCAACAAACTCCCCCTTTGATATTAGTGGCAAAAACACATTTATCATTTCTTTACATTCACAAAATTTTCCAAAAGTACACAACATACTCCCCCTAAGATTACACTTCATACTTACATAATATACATGCCATACAAAATGTTATTCTTGATTCTACACATCTTTATCCATTTCCTTAGTTGATTCCCCCTTGTTTTTGTCACTAATAGCTGCAGGGGTCAAGTTATACTTATCCAAGAATGACTTATGAAGCTGTAAAGTTAGTGCAAATGCTGTATCCCAACTATCTTTAACAAACTTCATGGCTTGTAACTTAATTTCTAGCTTGGCAGCTAGACTTACTAAACTATGTGCTATAGAGAGATGAGAATCCCTCTTGACTAATTCATTTTCAGCTTTAAGTTCTTTCTGTATAACCTCTAGATAAGGTATTAAGGTAGTCTGAATATTTATTAACTTTTCTCTAATTCTTCCATCTTCAGCCATAAGCTCGGCTAATCTTCTTTGTGCACGAATCAACTTGTCAAAATGTAAGGAGCTAGAACTAGCATCCATACTCAATGTACTCCCTGTTGACTTTAAATCTAGTTGCAAATTCTCAATAAGCCATTGGTTATCCTTGGTAAATAATTCTACATCACGTAGCTTTTTATACAAGGAATAAATATTATTTGAAACTTATTCAAGAATACTAATAAGAGAAGAAAGTTCCACCTATTTGATAGTGTATAGTCAGAAAATGGAAGCACTTGAATTTTAGATGTGTTTAGCCTTTCGAGTAAGTGGTTTTGGGTCATGAAAAGAACCTTGAATGGGTTCTTGATCTTGACATGGCTTCCCCCCTGTTCTATCCCTCTTTCCACTCCTGTTTAGCCTGATTTGTGCATTCTAAATTACAGACTGGTGATTCTAGGCTTCAGGGTCAGGGTTGACCTTTCAGGTCTATGTCAACCTCAACCCTAACCTAGTTTAGGGTTGACCTTGACCCTGACCTAGGTCAAGGTCAACCTTGACCTTGACCCAGGGTTTAGATCCTGGGGTCTTACAAATTTTGGAGGTCAGCCTTTGCAAAAAGTATTTCCCGCTTCCGAGTCAGATGTTTCGGGTTCTGAAGTGTTGATTCCCAAATTATATTTAATATAGGTCCTCTCCTAGGGGTAAAGGCTTTAATGGAAATTTAATCCTCCTATGTAGGCCTCCTTAGAAGATTGTGCCCTAATTTGATATAAAAGGGAAGCTTTCTCTCCCATTTTCTCTAAGTCCTCTCTTGAAGCATTACAAACGATAACCATCATCAAGTCAACTATCTTCAAGGGTGATTCAAGAAAGCTAAGGAGAAATATTTCAAAGAAAGAATTTATTCATTCAAGTATCCATTTTCATGAAGGAGATCCATGGGAGGCCATTGAAGGATTCAAGCTACATAGTCCCCTTTTGGTGATCTCTCTATCCACCTTCTTCCAAGCCTATTCCAAATTCAAGAACCCATTCAAGACTTGTTGTTGGAGATCTACAAGAAAGAGATTGAAGACATCCTACCTTTCTACATTATACATTTTAAGCATACTTGTGGATTCAAGGATTCGAATCCGCCACAAGGACTTTTACAAGCAAGGTGAATTTATGCATTTACTTTGTCTATTTATGCAATTTCAATTACATATATTTGAGGTTAATTCCAAAACTGGGGTTTGACCAAGACAAACCCCTCCCCCATAAAAAATAATCCCCTTTTTCTTGTAGGTACAGGCACAGAACAATGGATTTGAGACCAGATCTGGATACCCATTTCAGCTTTCTTTCAGACGGTGTGAACAGATTTTCTGTCAGACCTGTGTAGGTTAGGGTCGACATTATTGGGTTAGGGTTGACATTTGTGGGTCAAGGTCAACCTTTTTCATAAGACAAAATCGGAATGGAAAATTTTTTCTAGGTTTTTTTCATCTCTGTGTTCTGGTTCGGGATCAACTGTCAGTTTTTCTAGAAAAAGTCTACAGACCTCAGAAAACAACATTCTTTGATCTGCAACATTTTAAGGTTAGTGCATTTCTCCCATTCCTTCAATTACTATCATATATCATTTCTATACATATAATTAGTAGAATTTAAGGTATCTCTCTTTTTATTCTCCTTTTTAAGTAGTTAATTAATTTGTGCATTAGCCCTTCCTTGGGGTTGATCAACTTGGATCTCCCATTTGTGCATTTGGGAATAAAAGAGGAACATCTTATCTTCTCCCTAATCACAATTGCAATATACAATCAATATAATTCAATTAAATATAAAGTAAAGTTAAAGAAATCAATCTACTCTAAGAAAATCAAATCTCCACACACATACATGATTTCCCCCTTTACATTTTGGTGAACCCGCGATAGACAACTCTTTCTTTTTTGGTGTTAGATTTACATTGTTTATGCTAGATCTTGCATTTTCTTTCAATTTGCATTTAAATTCCATTGATCAAAATTTTGTATTAGTTCATTTGCATTGTATTGGTGTATGAGCTTTACCACATCTCGTCCTACTTATAGTATTCGGGTTAGAAGAAGCCATAGACTTATGGGTTCCTTTGACCCTAAGTCTTCATCTCCTTTCCTTAGGGTCCCGGATGACAATTTGATAACTCATGATTCCAATCCTTTTATGGAGCATAACTCTTCTCACTCCTCTCATGATGAAGATGACACTTTAAGAGTTTCTCATGAAAAAGTGCAAAACCTTTCAACTGAACTTGATAAAATGGGAAATTGGCTTATCCAAGAAAACCATAATCAAGATTCTATCCAAGCTATAGAAGCTCTTAAGAAAGTTCTCTGTGACAATGATCAAGGTATTAATTTATTACGTAGTATTACTCATCTTGTGAATTTGAATGTTAAACCTTTAGCTCAAGAAGCTCAAGAGTTAGGATTCACACCTATTGTCACTAGTGTAGGACCTTCTTCTATTCCTATACCTAGTATTCCTACTTAAACTCCTCCTTTGATAACAAATTCTCTCCCAAGTGCACCTATTCCTGTAAGTGGTCCACCGGTATCTTTACCTACCTCACAACCTTCATATCATAGTGTGCCTTTTACTTATACTAATCCTCTTCCAACTATGGTTCCTAATGTTCCACTGGTTGTGTCTTCTATTCCTGCTGCTTCTTACACTTTTCCTAGTGTTCCTAATATTGCTATGCCACCTGTTTCCTCTAATGATTCTACAATTATTAGTTTGGCTCAAACTATGTCATCGTTACAACAACAACTCGCATCTTTAACTCAATCTAAATTTAGCATTCCTACATGTGATATGGGTAGTCCTTTATCCATAGACATCATTCGTGCTACTGTCCCTCAGCAAGCCGATATGCCTCATCTTGAGAATTATAATGGTAAAGGTGGTCCTGTTACTCATGTTAAAACATTTCAAATCCTTTGTAGTGATTATGCTCATGACCATAGGATTTTAGCTAAATTTTTTTCTAGAACCTTTCGAGATAAGGCTTTGCAATGGTATTCTTCCTTACCTCCCTATTCCATCGATTATTTTCCTAAACTTGCTAATTCCTTTATTCAACAATTTCAAAATAATATTGGACCACAAGTGTCCTTATATGATTTAATGCATTTTAAACAAAACACCAAGGAAAAATTGACTGATTTTATTGGTAGATTTAGGCATTTGTATGCTCAAATTTCCTATCCTATTCCTGATATTGATATTCAACATATGTTTATTTCAAATTTACAAAAAGATATTAGGGATAAAAAATTTCTTACTGAATTTACCTCCTTTCAACAATTGTGTGCAGCACTTCATCATTATCAATTACAAGTGAGTTAGGTTGAGAGAAACACTCCAATGGATCCTATTCTAGTTGATAAGGGTGACAATGCTCCTAATCCTAATAAGTTTCATAAACCTAACAACTATGTCAAGATTAATAAACAGATGAATGCGGTTGCTGATCAAGTTGTGGCTACATCTAATAGTGCTCCTACATCCACTGATTTCCATATGAATTGTACATTTACTCCTCTCTTTAAAACTTTTCATTCTATAATGAGTAGGTTGTTAAGTGCTAGTATGATTACTTTTCCTCCTATTCGACCTCTTCTTCCTACCATGATAGCTTCAAAATCCTTTGATTCTAAATCTTTCTGCCAATACCATTGCTAGAATGGCCATGACACTGAAAAATGTTACTCTCTAAAGCATAAGATTCAAGACTTAATTGATTCTAAAGCTTTGTCTGTTGATAATTTTGATGGTAATGGGAATAAATTTGTTTCTCCTCCTAATCAAAACCTTCAAATCTATACCAATCCTTTACCTACACATGATACTAATACTATAGCTCAACCATCTTCTGAAGACATTGTTTTTAATTCAAAGATGGATGATCTTAATAATATTGTTAATCATGTGGAGAGTGTTGCACCATCTCAACTTATTGTTAAAGATCCTTCACCTCCACTTCAACTTCCAATTCCACCTAAAACTCAAAAACAAACTAAGGATAAGTTACCTAGGGAACTTTTAATTACCTTTGATGATTCTGAAATGATTAACGCTCCCGATGGTCCCCTTTATATCTATGCTAGGATTGATAAGACACCTACTCATGGTTGTCTAGTTGATCCCACATCTTTAATAAATGTCATTACTGATGAAAATATTTTAATGAAAGGCTTACAACATGATTTTTATGATTCATCTGATGCATGGATCCAAACTTGTAATGGCTTTCTTTATCCTGTACTTGGTTCTATTTACTTACCGGTCAAACTTTGTGGTAAGGTTATAGATACTACTTTCATCATTATTCCTACTTCTGATAAATTTCAAATCAAATTTGGTTTACCTTGGATAATTGCTATGCATGCTATTGCTTCTCCCATTTATAAATGTCTTAAGTTCATTCATGATGGAGAAGTCAAAACAATTAATCATAGTTTGTTCCAACCCTCTAGGCTTAGAGATTGTGCTACTCTCAATTTTCTTTGGCCTTCATTACCTAACTCATGTCCTTCTTTCCCTAATCATTTTTTTGCTCCTATCAAGCTTACAAACATCACAAAATTGCAGAGTTAAGTATGCCTCGGATTGATTCCAACCGTGGTCTTTTGCCTACTCCTGCAATAACTCCTTTATCTATTGTTGTTCCTAGAATGGGTCAAAATTATACTCTTCCATCACAACCTATTGAGAATTCTCCTATAGAACCTATGAAGGAACCTGTTGCCATTCCTCCTAGTTCTCAACATGTGCCAAATAAAGTTAAACGTAACAAATCTGCTAATGAATGTTGTAAGAAGTGTAGAGCTAATGCTAGAGCCCGTGCTTCTATGATTCGAAACTCATTACCTACCTTTGATCAACCTATGCCTGATGCGTTGGATGTTAATATTCATGATGATAAGATGAATGATTATGATGACCCTATTCGCATCCTAGATCCTATTTCAATCAACCTTGATGAGGAGGACACTCTCGATGATCCTATTGATCTTAGTGATGAATATGAGACCATCGATCTTGATAATGATTTACCTCATATGCTTTCAACTCAATTAACAATTACACCTA
>MU226793.1:3417092-3435843 GCA_018584345.1 Thuja plicata
GGTGAATCAGATCTTAAACTTTTATCCTTTAAAACAAAAATTGATTCACAACCATGCATAAATATAATTGAACTATCAACTAGTAGCATCCATGGTAGTAAATAAATAACTAGACAACAGAATTTTGGTAACCCAGAAACCCAATAAGGTAAAAATAGGGTGGGGATGACACCCACAAACATATTCACTACTGCATTAATAAAGTGTGCCTATTAGGGCTACAAAGTTTGATCATAATATGTAATCTACCTATTTAAAGGTCTGCCCGATTAAGAGCTTTAGATCATTACAATCTAACTTGTAAAAAAGATTTAAACTTACACCAAAGTACACACTCGGCTAAGAGATTTAGAAAGGTCTGTTAGAACCACTCTATTAAGATATTTCACTTGATACATTGGTTAGAATTTCTCAAGAACTGATCCTTCCTTATGCACTCTGATACTGATAATGAATCTCCTCTTTCCAATACCTTCTGTGATCTAATAATCTGATATGTCTTTACTCTGCTGTTTACTGCCTTTTCATTTCTCTAGATCTATGCTTCTTCTATCAACATAGCCCTTTGTACATCTCTCATGTACGCACTCACCTTCTCTATCTCTTCTTGAACACACAACAATTAGATTTTAAGAAGCAATCTTAATATAGTTCACGAATCTGGCGATTAGATCTAGATCAACGATCAGGATCAAATGCTTATGCCCCTTAGGCATTCCAATTTTCTAATTGGCTCCATGCCATGCATTGGGATCAAATAATTAATGCATAATTAACTTTGTTGAAATCATTAAATGTATGAACAAGTTGGCCCAAAATGGTTTACCTTAAAGTTTGTGTCATTCCAAACATGTATGTCAAAAACTATCTTGCTCAACACATTGAGACTCTAGCGCTTGACATGAACATGATAAACTATTGTATGATTGCTGAGTCACTCTAGAATCACTATCTGCTTGACAATGACTATGTTGGATAGCTCATCCTATACTAGATAGCTTGGGCATAGTGATGATTGGATAACCTGCCTAGATAAATGACTAAGTGTGGGACACTAATGATCAACAAAACTTAGAGATCAACAGATATTAGGAACATATGGAGAGTTGATTGCTACTGGAAAATAGACAAGAGGTAGCCTATTTTGATTAAACTCTACTAATAAACACTACTTAATTTCTAAAGTTCAAGACAACTAGTTATGACATAAAAGATTTTGTCTGTTAATTTTGATAATTTGATAAAGGTCAGCAAGCATAAATGTGTTAGAGGTCTGCCTATATTAGCTAAGCCTAAAAATGCTATGTGTAAAGAGTTTCAGTTGGGATAACTAACTAGGTCTAGCTTTACAAGTAAGGTATATTCATCTCAGAATATCCTTGACCTTTTTTACACTAACTTGTGTGGACTGATGAGAACAAAGAGCTATTATGGAGATAATTACTTTATCTTATTTATTGATGACTACTCAAGAATGATGTTTGTTATATTTTTAAAGGATACATATGACGCATTCTACATGTTTAAGGTGTATAAGGCTCGAGTTGAAAAAGAAACAGGTAAATCACTCAAATGTCGTAGATCTTATAGAGGATGTCAGTTTATTTGACATGTGTTCATAACATTCTGTGAAGAACATGGAATCCATAAATAATTATCAACACCTAGAAAACCTCAAAAAAATGGAATTGCTGAGAGAAGAAACACATCCATAATTGATTTTGTAAGAACACTGCTTCTACAAAAGGAAGTGGCTCAAATGTTTTGGAGAGAAGCTATAAGTAATGTTATTTATACTCTAATTAGGGTACAACTTAAGAAAGATACAAGAAAAAAACCTTATGAGCTATGATATGGTCATACTCCTAGTGTCAATTACTTTAACATTTTTGGAAGAAAATGTTAGATAAAAATGGATGACCAAAATGGTAATTTTAATTCTAAAAGTGATGAAGGAATATTTCTTGGCTATTCTACTAGAAGAAAAGCATATAAGTGTTTGATAAAGAATACTAACAAGATGATTGAAAGTGCAAATATTAGAATTGATGATTTTTTTTGAAAAGAATAAGGAAGATAACAAGAAGGAACTAGAAGACTATGACAGATTTTTTATGTTCAACCAGTGGAGTCAAAAATAATACCACAGATGATTGAAGTGTTGAATGAAGAACAACCAATGAATAATAATGAAGGTAACCAAATGAAAAAATCCAATACTCCCAAGGTAGGTGAAACTCAATCATGCACAAGATTAGATTTTTGGTGACAAAAATGCTAGATAAATGACAAGAAACAAGGTAAGAGAAAATATTTGTTTGATATGTGAACTTAAACCTAAATTTTTTAAAGATGCTTTGGACAATGATGATTGGATTATGGATATGAAAGAAGAATTAGAGAAAATAGAAAAGAATAACACTTGGACTTTATTGCCTAGGCCTACTGAAAATAATGTTATAGGTACTAAATAGATTTTCAAGAACAAGCTGAATGAGAAAGGAGAAGTGATAAAATACAAGGCAAGATTAGTTTTTAAATGTTATGCACAAGAGAAAGGACTAGAATATGGAGAAATTTTGCACCTATTGCAAGACTTAAAGGTGTAAGGATATTGTTAGCATATGCTTCCTATAAAGGATTCAAGGTATGTCAAATGGATGTAAAATCCACTTTTTTGAATGGTGTGCTAGAAGAACAAGTATAAATTGAACAACCTAAATGATTTTAAAGGAGAAAGTTAAAGATATGATATGTAAATTGCATAAAGCTTTGGATGAATTGAAGCAAGCTCCAAGAGTACCAAATGAAATATTGCATGCATATCTTAGTAAGATTGGTTTTACAACTAGTGACAATAGAAATGTATATTTGAAATCTAAAAGTGAATACATAACATTGATATCTAATTTTTTTTTTATGACATAATATTTGGTGGAAATGAAGCATTGATGTATAGTTAGAAAATGGAAGAACTTATATTTTGGATTAGTTTATCCCTCCAAGTAAGTGGTTTGGGGTCATGTCAGGTTCCTTGAATAGGTCTTTGACTTGGATATAGCTTTTCCCCTATTCTACCCCATGATCCACTTCTCTTTGACCTATTTTTGGCACCCTGATATGCAAATATGAGTCTCTTGACCTCAGGGTCAAGGTCGAACTCTAGCTCAAGGTCAACCTCAACCCTAACCTAGGTTAGATTTGACCTCAACCCTGACCAAGGCTCCAATTTTCAAATTTTTAGGGTTTCCAGATGTTGGGCTTCGGCAAGATTTAATTCTCGTTTCTACGTCGGTTGTTTCGGTCTTCGAGACAAGTAATCTTGAAATTATATTTAATATAGGTCCACTTCTAAGGGTATAGGTATAATTGGAATTTAATTCTCCTATGTAGGCCTCTCTAGATGATTTTTCCCTAGATTTTTATATAAGGAAGCCTTCTCCTCTCATTTTCTCTTAGCAAGGAAAGGAACAATCTAAGATGCTAAGACTTGAACAACTATCTAAGAAAGGAGAACTATCAAAGAATAAAATTCATTCATCCAAACTCTATGCATGATCTATTGAAGCATTCAAGCACATTCAAGCATTCAATTCATCAAGGAGATCCATTGGTAGCCATTGAAGGAGTCAAGCTCTATGGAGCCCTCTTGTTGAATATTTCTCCATCCACATCCATGCAAGCCTCTTTGTACTCCAAGATCCATTCAAGATTGGTGTTGAAGATCTAAAATCAATTGATTTGAAACATCCCAAATCCTACATTGTACATTTATTTTGTGCATACATACTTGTGGATCCAAGGATTCAAATCCTCCACAAGGGTGGCCCATGCCTCTGTTCTTCAAAATTCTTTACCTTATTTTGACCTGCCTATGCCTAATGTGTTGGAGGAAGTTAATGTTAGTAATGATGTTAAGATGAATGATTATGATGATTCTATTCACATCTTAGATTCTATTTCAATTAATCTTGATGAATAAGATACTCTTGAGGATCATATTGATGCTAATGATGAATATGAGACTATTGATCTTGATACTGATTTACCTCATATGCTTTCCACATAACTCATAATTACACCTAGTATCTAACATCATGATTTTCAAGAGGATCCTTGTTTGGAATTGAATATTATTCATGTTGTGTTGGATATAGTCCCTCTTTCAAGTTTCTCACCTTCCCTAAATGATATAAACCAAGATGGGGAGAGTAGGAAATGCGCTTGATTGGCTTGTCCTTTGTGGTAGCCTTTTATTTGTTTTCTTGTTGTATTGTTCTTCTCCCATAATGCATTTGCTAAATATTTGTTAGATTATTTTATACAACCCTTGTTACTTTGTTAGTGCAAGGTGATAAATGAATTGAACCTATTGTACAATTCATCTATATGTATCTCTATTATTCTATATATTGTTTTCATGTTATATTGTACCTATGCTATTGTTCGTAAATTTTTTCCTTGTGTAGTCCATTTGGATTTGTGACATGGTAGCACTGATTCTTTTTGGTCTCCATG
This sequence comes from Thuja plicata, assembly GCA_018584345.1. NCBI lineage: Eukaryota > Viridiplantae > Streptophyta > Pinopsida > Cupressales > Cupressaceae > Thuja > Thuja plicata. Next base: position 3,421,611 of record MU226793.1, read on the forward strand.
CTGTGGTTTGAAAAGACTCTTCTTTGTAACTCTTGCATTTTCCTTCCTCCATTGTGATTGTAGTTCTACTTTCTTTGGGGAATGATGTCAATTAATTTGCAATAATATCATATCTATATATACATATTATCTTATGATCATACTGACCCCACGGTAGGTAGATCCCTTCTGCATTCTCTATATATTTATGTGGTATTTCTCTTGATTGGTCTTTGCTTGGGGGCATCTTGTAGTGGAAACATAATCAGTGAAGTTGTTTATGTTTCCGTTAAAGCCATTTGTCCTGTTAATGTTTTAGAAATGACTTCAACATTGGGGCATACACTCCACTCACCTTTTTGCACACACGTATTTTCAAAATATTTTCAAAAATTAAAAACTTTTCTCCCTTTATGGATTAAAGACTAATCCTTAAAGCATTTATTTTTACCTTATAGGATCTCTTGATCCCTCCAATTTCAATTTATAATGGTTTGATCCCTTAAGGTTGGAAGGTTTCCTTAAGACTGGATCTCTTTATGTTTTGGCTTTTCTCTTTTGTAGTAGAATATTCCTAAGGGTAAAACCTTGATGGGTTGACTAGTGAGTAGCCACATTCATTAGGCGGTTCAACTCCATCTTCCCAGTTACACTTTTTCCTTGTGTGATTCACAAAGGGGCATAGGTTCTCATTGGGAAAGGTAATCACACCCTCTCTCTTTTTCTATTTCACTGGTGATGTATCTCTTATCATAATCTTAGGGGTGATAAAGACTTAAGTCCCTAGGGGCTTGAGGATTTCTTTGTTCCTTTTGATTTCAATAAGATTTTATTTTCTTTATGATCTCCTTTACCAAGATTTTGTATCAAGTCCATACCCTTGTTAAAGTGGGGGCTAAATGTATAGTCAAAAAATGGAAGAACTTCCATTTTGGACTGGTTTAGCCCTTTGAGTAATTGGTTTGGGGTCATGGAAAGTGCCTTGAATGGGTCTCTGACTTGGATCTATCTTTTCCCCTATTCTGCTCCATTTTCCATTTCTCTTTGACCTATTTCTGGCACCCTAATATGAAAATCTGAATTTCTTGACCTTAGGGTCAAGGTCGACCTCGACCCTTACCCAGGGTCCAATTTTCAAGTTTCTATGGTTTTTGGATGTCAGGCTTCAGAAAGATTTAATTCCCACTTCCAAGTCGACTATTTCAGTCTTTGAGGAAATGAATCTTGAAATTATATTTGATATAGGTCCAATTCTAAGGGTATAGGTCTAACTAGAATTTAATTCTACTATGTAGACCTCTCTAGAAGATTGTTCCCTAGATTTGTATATAAGGAAGCCTTCTCCTCTCATTTTCTCTAAGAAAGAAAATGAACAATCTAAGATGCTAAGACTTGAACAACTATCTAAGAAAGAAGGAGAAATATCAAAGAAGCAAGTTCATTCATCCAAAATCTATGCATGATCTATTGAATCATTCAAGCATTCAATTCATCAAGGAGATCCATTGATAGCCATTGAAGGATTCAATCTCTATGGAGTCCTCTTGTTGAAGATTTCTCCATCCACATCCATGCAAGCCTCTTCGTATTCCAAGATCCATTCAAGATTGGTGTTGAAGATCTAAAATCAATTTATTTGAGACATCCCACATCCTAAATTCTACATTCTACATTCATTTCCTGCATACATACTTGTGGATCCTAGGATTCAAATCCTCCACAAGGGTTTCTATACAAGCAAGGTGAATTCATTTATGTCTTTTGTTTATTTATGAAATTTCCATTATACTTTAAGGTTAATTCCAAAAATGGGGTTTGAATAAGGAAAACCCCTCCCCCCCCCTCAAAAAAAGAAACCCTTTTTCTTGTAGATACAAGTAAAGGTACATGACAACAAATGTAAGAGTAGATTCAGATACCCTTTTCAGCCAAATTCTGGGATCCGTGAACAGAATTTCCGTCGGAGCTGTGAAGGTTGAGGTCGACATTGTGGGGTACAATTTCACCCCCACTAAAAGGTCAAGGTTGACCTGACTTAGAAAAGGAAAATATTTTTGGGTTTCATCTGTCTCTCCATTTCTATTCCAAATCCGGTTGCAAAATTTTCCCAAACTCAATATAGACATCAGAAAATAGGATTTTTCAAGATCTACAAAATTTTGAGGTTAGTACTTGTCTTCAATTCATTTAAATTAAGGTTTCAATCAATTTAATTATATACTTTGTTAGGATTGGATAATACTAAGAGGCAGGGTGAATCAGTATTATAACACTTAATTAAATTCTTCAACCATTTAAACATTAACCATAAACTTGCAGTAAAGAAAAGAATATAAGAAAATGATAGAATACTAATAATGCCATATTTTGTTTTTGAGGAAACCCTGGCCAAGGGGAAACTCCGGTGGGGATGGTACCCATAAGCATGTACTAAAGTATAATTTCCTTGTTAGGAGACCTACCCCTATTAGGAGATGAATATTACATAGCAAATTTCCTTGTTAAAGGAATTACAACCCTATTAAAGGTTCAGAACACCCTGTTAGGGGCCAACTGAGCTTACATCTCTTACAAAGTAATTATGTTTACAAAGTGCTCTCATTCATGAACAAAACAAGAAACACTACTACTTGGATAGTTATTTTATAGTTCATCAATGATCTCTATCATTCTCTAATCTAACATTCACTCAACCATAGTCATCCAACCATCATATATCTTTATCAAAAAGATCTTACATATATATCTCATAACTTTACAAAGTCGGCTCCTAATATGAATATTGCAAATATTACAAAGTTGGCTCTTAGTACAAATAAAATTAGTAAGGAAAATAATAAATGTATAGTCGGCGCACTTACATACTCAAAATTTAGGTTATCAACAACCATAATCCAAATCCATTTTCCTGGAGTCCATGTCATACTCTCTCAATCTTCACTACTGTCCAACTGCTTTGTATCATTGTTCTGCTGCAGTCTGTCTGTCTTAAATTCTTTCTAACTCATCATAGACATTACCAAAACCAAATAGATCTTAGGTGGAGGTCATACATACCCCATAATGTATTCCTCTAAGCTCTCTTTCCCTAATTCATCGATCTCGATCTTTGATATCCAAAATTATCCTGTATCTCTGCTTCTATACTTAGTCGATTTCTAAATCAACAAAACTTATCTTTATAGGAATCGATCTATAACCCAGATTTGTTGCCATAAATGACAACCAAAAAGTGAATCACATTACACAAAATTTATTACTTTCCAACAATCTCTCCCTTTGGCATTGATGACAACACTTAAAAAAAATGAATAAGTATTCAAACAAAAAAATTATCTCCTCTATGTTCTCTTCTCCCATTTTCTTCACTTCTCCTATATTTTTGGTTTCCTCTCTCTTCTCCCCCTTTGAAAACAATGAAAAAGGTTCATACAAAATAATAGGATTTAGTGCATGCTCACTAGTTTCAGAATATATCTTGAAAGGAATCTTCCAAGATCTTCACTTCTATACTCCATGATTTGAACAATATTTGACTGATATGAATTATGCCATTCAATGCAAATGATGTGGTCTCATCTTCTTTAAATTATGTGGGCATATATTTAGTCAATAAATATGTCACTTTCTCTAATTATGATAGATGAACCTCAAGTATGGATAGCTTAGGAGTGATTAAACTCTTCAGCAAATTAAATCTTGTCAATAATCCCCCTTTCTCATTATCCAATACATTGAGATTTTCTAAAATTCTTGTGAATTCCTTGTCTAACTCTATTATAGATTGTGAAGATGCTTCACAACTGTCCATCATACTGTTTAGAGTTTCCCTCTCTTTGGAAATAATGTCTTCCATGTTCTGGACATGCCTGATAGGATTCATGTAATAACTAAACAGTTTTCTTCCATATCCAATGCAACTCTTTGCATTTTTTAAACAAGTTTTCACAATGCCTAAGTCCCATGTGATTGAAATCCAAACTTTTGATAGCTTCTTCTCTGATTATTTCTTCTCTGCCTTCTCCTTTGTAATCTTTATCAAATTCTCATAATGCCCATCAAATTCATCAAGTGTTATTCTTAGATTTTCAATGTCATCTTTGTGCTGGAAAACAATAGGTACTGGAAGCAATTTGTTCATAGTATCAATCACTCTTGTAATTACTTTAGCCTTTTTGTCACCTTTCTGTTATGATCTTTCCTTAGCTTTTTTTAGTGTAGTAAATGCCAATTTGACCAACTCAACTTCATCCATGCTATCAAAATTTACATCACTGCTTGCCAACCATGAGATAGATGATGTGTTTACCTCTTACTATTATGTCTTCAGTAATTCTTCCCTTTTATCCTCTACTTCCTCTTTCTGTTTTTCTTCGTCTCGTATAGACGTGTCCACATTCCCTACAAATGGATCCTTTTCATCTTGTAATGTGTCAAGAGTCACTAGCACAATAGAAACATAAAAATATGGTTGTGGATCTACTTTGCTTTTCTCAGAATTTGTCTCTGTTGCTTTTGATCTTTTTCCCATTCCTAATTGTGTAGGCGAAGTGGTCTTAGGAGGTGGAGGCTTCTCATAAGTAGTATTCATCAATATTTTCTCTAGTACCTTCTAAGTTTCCTTAGTGACTTCATCATACTTCCTCACCATTATTATCAACAATCTTACTTTGGTCCTTAGCAAAGGTTTCAATTCCTTGAATAGGGTATGTGCGGGATCATGGTATGCCAAAAAAAGGTGATCTGAAAAATAAGTCCTGATTGGTAGATTGATTGAAAAACAACTATAACTTTCAAATGGTATAACATTTTTTTTAAAATCCAATATATTTCACATTCTATGCTTCACCTACCACAATAAAAAAAGAAAAAAAAATCAATTTGATGAAGTTTAGACTAAGTTAAGGTGGTCAGACACGAGAGCTTTTATATTTTGGAAAAGTTTTAGAAGAAAAATCATAATTAATTTTTTACTTGGAAAAAATTACACAAAAATATGCGTCACATCCGAACATGAGTTTATTACTTATATATATAATCTTGTACAAAAATATTATCATTTGATTGTGTTTAAGGTGGTCAGACATACATTTACTTCTTATCTTTTTAGTCCTGGTTGATAGACTGATTGAAAAATAACTATAACTTTTAAATGGTATAACATTTTTGAAATAAAAAACTTGAGTCACATTCTATAATTTACCTACTATAATAAGAAAATTAAAATTTTTCAATTTGATGATGTTTAGACTAAGATATGGTGGTCAGACACGAGATTTTGTGTACTCTAGAAAAGTTCTAGAAGAAAATTCATAATTAATTATTTACTTGGAAAAAAATCACAAAAAAATATGTGTCACATTTGGAAATGAGTCTACTAATTATATCTATAATCTTGTAAAAAAATATTATCATTTGATTGTGTTTAAGGTGGTTAGACATACACCTACTTCTTATCTTTTTCCTGAAATTTTCATACTACTACAATGAAATTTGAAATTTTTACCATATAGAATAATTTTTTTCAAAAAAGGGCTAGTATCTTAGAAACTACATTCAATTTTCTATATATTATCTTTTTACATAGTTTTTATATAATATTGATAACTTGTTCAAATTTTTATGTGAACTTGTCTAACCTTGATTTTTTGAATTATCATTGCCACTTAAGGACCTATTTGGCATACCATGATCCTGCACATACCCAATATTCTTTCTCTTTCTTGTAAGGATATTACATGCGACATGGTATCAATTTCCTAATTCCTTATTGTATCATCCTCAATCTGTGCTAAGTGTTTTATTGTCTCCAATCTCCCATACAAATCTTTAGGTATACTTCCTTCAATTTATAATAGAGTCTTTTTGAAAGTAAGTAAATGATCAATCACAATGTCTTCAATCTTAAGCTTGCCTGAATCTCCATATCTTTCATAGTATCTGTCAATTGTGACTAGTTTACCTTTTTCTATTTCTCTCTTCTCTATCATCTTCATGTCAGGCTTCAATATGTGCTTCTCTATTTTCTTCTCTTCTCTCACTGTGCTGTGTTCTTTAGGTGATGTTTGCATGCTTGATCTAGTGTTTATTTTAGGAGTAATGTTCTTTGTTTGTGATGTCTACTGTGATGGAGGAGGTGGACTATCTACCATTGCTACCTTAGGAGTGGGAAGGGCTATAGTACTTTGACTTTCCAGTCCAAGAGATCTTTTTGTCATTTTCTTTTTCACTTCTTTCAGTTCTTCTTCTGTCAACCCTGCTTTTACACCACATTCATGCACAAGGTTTTCAATTTTCTTTTCCTCAGACCTCTAGTCTATTCCTCTCTCACCTTAGCTAATTTATCTTCATATGTTTCCCATGTTTCTTCTAATGTATCAACTTCTGATGCAAGATCATGTTCTACTTGCATGGTAAGTACCTCTAAACTTACTTCATAACCCATGGGATAACACCATTTATTTCTAGGTGTGACTTCTTCAAAACATACACAATATGTTTCAACCATGAAACAGATTGTATCCTTGCATTTTTCAACAATTTCCTCATGTATCATGTACCTAGTTTTCATTTGTCTCTAAAGTATCTTGATAATAGCAAACAATTCCCCATCAACCCATGTACTATTCTATCTTTTTTAGCTATGTGAAATTAGAATACCAGTAGGTATCCCAGATTTGCATCCACTAGGGTGAAAGCTAGTAAATTTTTTCTCAATGTGTATAGACATATGCATCAATAGTGATCCAAATCTGAAGGTCTTAGTTTTGTCTTTCTTCACTAGTTTCACATTTTCAAGAAATTGTTGTGCCCGAACTTCGCATAGATTATATTTCACATTCTCCTTCACCATTCTCGATGCCATCATGATTACTCTGACAAATACTGAGTTAGGTCTACTTCTGTAGTAGAATTTGTATCCAAGTATCATAGAAATAAGTCTTAAATTTTTCTAAAAGATGTCATTCATAGTCATTGCCCGCCTGTCCCATTTAGAATGAGTTAGGGTTTCAACTTATTTCTTTACTTGTTTTTCTACAATAGGAATGACTCCAATGTTGTCTAGTCTAGTGATTTCATGAGTTAGGTCACTACAAATCTTCACAGTCTGATCACCTATCCAAATGAACTGATCATGTACCCTGCACAACAATATCTTGAACCATTCATCTTCATCATATTCGCATAAGTCCAGAATTTTTGTTATGCTAAATTGATCAATGTGTTTGTATTCTTCTTTCATGATTCCATTGTCAGTCATATACTCCATCTTAGTTGATATCTCATCAATTCCCAGTATATCATACTTACAATGTATGTAAGCCCTAATATCTTCTGTGTAATACACCATACGAGGTTTGAGAAAATGCTCCCTTGAGATCCTCTTCACAAGACTTGAATGGATGTTTCTTAAATTTGTACCTAGGTTGATCTACAAAATAGAAAATAATGGGTGCATCCATAGCTAGATGATGTAAATACCTTTCTTCCGCTGAATTTTGAGTTTATGCTTCAATCGATCACGCACGACAATTGTATAATAGACTAAATATTTTTTCTCTCTGATCTCCTTAGCTCACTCTTTGTCAAATGGTAAAGATATAGGTCATCAAATGGTGCTTTAAACAAGTTTAAGTCATAAATTTCACTTTACTCAATACTGTCCAGTCAACTGTTAGATCTCGCAAACAAAATATATGTGTCAGCTAATGTTGTTCTCTTAGATGTATGTTTCATGATGTTGGCCAAGTTCATAACTAATCTCGCTCGAGCTCAATCCACAAATTTAGGGGTAGGATATATTCTGATGTCTATGTCCAATGCTCCCCCTAAGGCCATGATTGGCCAATTAGGTCGATTCTATTTTACTACCATTAGGCAAAGATCTAGTAGCATCTACTGACTCTCCCTAAACTGATGTCTCACTTGTTTCTTTGATCTTCCATATCTTACCACTATTTTTATCTTCTTCTTTCTTAAAAAAACTTTCAAAATCAATCTTGAAATCTGCAACACTCTTACTAATATCATTTCCATTCTTTTGTGAATTCATAGAGGTGGTACTCTTCTTATGTCTAATCCATTATACTTGCAAAACTTTTCTATATGTCATGGATTAATGCATTTGTAATATATAAGAGGTCTTCTTTCCTGATTAACTTGCATCTTACAGTACTTTACAATGTGTCCAATGTTATTACATTTGTAGCATGTAGGTTTCACTGTAGATTCTCTTCCATTGTCTTGTCTATATCCAAATTGATTAGGTTTTCTGCATTTTTCTTTCTTGTGCCCATATCCATTACAATTAAAACAATAACCAGAAAAATTTCTAAAAGGGGCATTACCTCTATAGTCTCTCTTCATGTGTTCAATTTTTTTGCAACCAAAGCATCTACCTCTGAAGGGTCTGATCTCCTCTCTAGGTTCTTCAATAGAAGGTTCCTCAGCATCAATCTTCTCATTGGATTTATCTTCTTTATTCTTTGAACATTCAGCTTCATTGAACCCAATACCAGTCATATCACCTTTAGGTTTCTGTTTGTCTCTCTTTTCATCAATCAAATCACTACTGGTGTGAAGTTTCTCAATGTGTTTCTTTTCTTAAATAAGTTCACCTTTTATAATCTAATTGTATTTCTCCATTTCTAGATACTTGTTCTTGTAGTTGTCAACCTCATTCTTCATTTGATCTAATGCATTGTTTAAAGCTTCTTCAAATTTCTTCTTAGCATCCTTCTCTATTTGTATTTCTTTAGTCATAGTCTCATTTTCAAGTTTCAGAGTCTCATTCTCTTCTTTTAGTTGCCTCACTTGATTTGAATTGTCTTCATCTGAATCCTCTTTTATCTGAACCATAAGATCTTGTCTCTAACTTCTGGAAAGCTCAAGTTGTTCCTTGAGTTTCTTTATAAAATTCTCAGCTCTTCACATGTTGAATCTCAACTCTCCATTTTCTGCTTTTTCTTTGTCAAGGTATTTAAGTGTAGCATCAAATTTTTCTTGCAAACTATTCAAATCCATTATGATCTCCCTCAAGTTGTTAGAATTTCTCTCTAAGGGATAGAAGCTCTGATACCAATTGTTGGGATTGGATAATACTGAGAGGGGGGGGGGGGAATCAGTATTATAGCACTTAATTAAATTCTTCAACCATTTAAACATTAACCATAAACTTGTAGTAAAGAAAAGAATATAAGAAAATGACACAATACTCATAACACCGTATTTTATTTTTGAGGAAACCCTAGCTAAGGGAAAACCCCAGTGGGGATGATACCCATAAGAATGTACTAAAGAATAATGTCCTTGTTAGGATACCTAGCCTTGTTAGGAGCTGAATATTACATAGCACATTTCTTTTTTAAAGGAATTACAACCCTGTTAAAGGTTCACAACACCCTATTAGGGGCCAACTGAGCTTACAACTCTTACAAAGTAATTTTGTTTACAAAGTGTTCTCAGTCATGAAAAAAACAAGAAACACTAGTGCTTAGATAGTTCTTTTATGTTTTGTCAATGATCTCTATTATTTTCTGCTTTGCTATTCAATCAAGCATAGTCATCCAACCATCATCTATCTTTATCAAAAAGATCTTACATATATATCTCATAGCTTTACAAAGTCGGCTCCTAATATGAATATTGCAAATATTACAAAGTCGACTCTCAGTACAAATACATTTAGTAAGAAAAATAATAAATGTATAGTCAGTGCTCTTACATACTCAAAATGTAGGTTATCAACAACCATAATCCAACTTTGATTTCCTGGAGTCCATGTCATAGTTTCTCAATCTTTGCTACTGTCCAACTGCTCTATATTGATGTTCTACTACAGTTTGTCTGTCTTCAATTCTTTCTAACTAGTCGTCGACATTACTAAAACCAAATTGATCTTAGGTGGAGGTCATAAATACCCCATATTGTCTTCTTCTAATATCTCTTTCCCTAATTCATCGATCGTGATCTTCGATATCCAAAATACTCTTGTATCTCCACTTCTATACTTAGTCGATTTATGAATCAACAAAACTTATCTTTACATGAATTGATCTGTAACCCAGATGTGTTTCCATAAATGAAAACCAAAAAGTGAATCACATTACACAAAATTGATCACTTGTCAACATACTTTTCATCCATTATTTAGGATTGTAAGGCTTTCTTCTTTCTTCTTATTTCCGATCAATTGATGCATTTATGCATTAACCATTTTCTTATAGTTGATCAAAGTGGATCTTTCCATTGTGAAATTTGGGGTTAGGAAGATAATATTATCTTCCCCTCAATACCATAATCACACACATCACTCCATATTTATCCCTTTCCACATACATATCACAATCAACATCATTTTATCCTTTACATTTCCTCTCTTCTCATATATACACATTTCATATTCTATATATTTACAATTGAGGTCACTTGCAGAAGAAATGAGGAAGGAATTTGAAATGTCTATGATAGAAGAAATAAAATTATTTATTGGACTTAAAATACAATAGAAAAAGAATGGTATATACATAAGTCAATCAATCAAAATATGTGAAGTATATTATGAAATTTTTTGGCATGGAAGATTCAAAACCAATGGGTACACATATGGTCATAGGATGTAAGTTATCCAAGGAGGATGAATCAACCGAGGTGAATGAAACTTTGTATAAATCCACGATCGGTAAAATAGAGTATGTTGTGAAAAGCAGACTAAATATTTCACATGCTATTGGAATTATTGAAAGGTTTTCATCAAACCCAAAGGATTCACATTTGGATGCAGTAAAGAGGATCTTCAGATATCACAAAGGAACTGAAGATTATGGCTTATGGTATGGAAAAGATGAATTTTTTTACTTTGAATGCATTTATTGATGCAGATTGGGAAGGAAATGTTAATGATAGGAAGAGAACAAGTGGTGGAGCATTCTTTCTTGGTGAAATATTTTTCTCCTAGACTAGTAAGAAAAAAAATTGTATTTCTCAATATACTATAGAAGAAAAGTGTACGCCTCCTCTTTCATGATCCGTGGTTCCCAAGCTTTCCATAGGTGAGGGTTAGTAGCAAAGGTTTCACCACTGATATAAATCAAGTACATAATAACTACTAAAATGAATAACCTTAAATGTAATCAATAAAATGTACAAGCAACAGAAAGGAAAAAAAATAAATGCAAACCCTACGATGCTTGAAGCTTCTATTGTTTTTCTCTACTCCTTCTGAAATGTTGTTCTTGATGCTCAGTATTGGCAGGGCAACGTCTATGACTTGAGAAGTGTTGAGAATTCGCTAATTGAAATGAGTGTGTGATCGCAAGATGGCTTAATGCTAGAACCAAACTGACGTAGTAATGGTGCACGAGAGCTTGAAATCCTGGATCCTTCAAATGGTTATGAAGCGTTTATTATATAGGAATTGAGGATGAAATGAACAGTTGAGATCAATCCCAGAGATAGGGAGATGAATGGTTGAGATTAAAAGGAACTGGAGAAGCCATTAATAAACTCCACCTCTTCATTTGGTAAAGAAGAGATAGAGTTTGGTTGACTGAATGGCTAATTTTGAGTTACCTTTTTGAACTGAAGAGGTGGGTGAAGTTACCCATGTGGACTGGAGAGATGGGTGGAGTAACCCATGTGAGCTAATTGGATTTATCTCTTTGAAGATAAATGAATATTTAATTCATTTATTTAATTAATGTTTTCAACATGTGAGATAATTGAATTCTTTTTGATTAATAATTGCTTTATTGAATGAAATTAATTTAATTGAAATTAACTTAATTGGAAGAATTTAATTAGTAAGTTTAAATATTTGAATTTAAACTATAGGAAATTGAATTTAATTAATCAATTAATAGTAATTAATCAATTAAGGTTAATTAATTAAATAAAATTAATTATTTAATTAATTTTGGGAATTTGATTAGATGATTAATTAATGATTAAAAAACCATTAATTAATAGATGAAAATTAGTATTTTTAATGTAAAGTCGCAAGCCTGTCCATTTTAGGGTGTCTACATTTGCCCATCTTTGATGCGATGTAACTTGTCACCATGTGTCAAAGAATCTTTGATTTTGTCCCAGCTTTCCCCGATAGTAGTAGGTGTATTTATGCCCGCTCAAAAAATTTGAGCAAAAAGTCGTGACATGAGCGTTGATTTGTTGAAACTGCAATTTCTGAAACTAGGTAGCTGACGGATTTGAAAAATACTTTAAAATGCCCCTGCAATTGACCGTCGAAGTTTCCAGGGACCGGGAAGAAATTTGGGAGCTCCTAGTGAAATTAGGGTTTTTTAGATCCCCTATAAATAGCCAAAAGAGCCATTCATTTATCACATTGCGAACTTGGAGCTCTTGATTTCTTGGTGAGTCTGCTTTCAGTTTTCTGTCTTCTTTTCTCCTATTTTCTTGCAATGGCGGGTCTTCCTAGCGTGAAACACATATTTGACTGAGTCCGAACATACCGCAAACTAGCTGGCTCAGGACGTCTAGTGAGTTTTATCAGTTTGCGTATCATTAATTCTTTCATTTATTGCTTTTAAAAATTGTACTTTTTTGAGAAATTACATTGTGTGCCACAATCGGTTGCAGTTTTGCCGCAATTGCAGTTTAGATGCTACAATTGCCGGTTTGAAACTGTAATTGATAAGTGTACCGCAATTGAATATGTTGCATGCCGCAATTGAAGTTTGTATGCCGCACTTTCTTTTTGTGTTCTACAATTGCCTAAAAGTAGCGCAGTTGTATGGTTTTATTACCGCAATCAATTTTTTAGCACTGTTTGCTTGATTTCTTTGTCTGATATCTGCTTTTTCTTACTTCTGTTACTTGCCTTATTGACTGAAACTGATATTTTTCTGATTTATTTCTGTGTTCAGTTCACTAGGTGGATTCTGCGCTGTCGAGAGTCTAGGCTGGTGGGTCTTGTATACAGATTCCAGCTCATAGAGAATGAGAGGTCAGTTCTTAGAGATCTTGGTTTATACTGGATTTGCTATATGCCCGAGATCACGACCAATAGGGGTCTGATCTCCTCTCTTGTAGAGCAGTGGCATTCTGAGACATGCACTTTCTGGTTATCGACCAGTGAGTGTACTGTTACCTTGGAGGATGTGTATTGCATTCTCCAGCTCCCGATCTAGGGTGAGATTATGGAGTATTCCACCCGTACTGGTATTGTTTCATTGACCAAGCTTTCTGGATTGCCTCGTAATCAGTTTGGGTTGTCTCGTGACTATGACATTCCATGGTCCAGATTTGGTTTGGGCCTTGATAGGATATCCAATTTACTGGGCAGTTTGATATGTGGCATCTTATGCCCTGATCGTCAATAGCGTGGATTTTCTGTCAGCTTTGGTATTGTGTTGCAGAGTATGGTCAGGGATCATACCATATTTTCTTAGGGTCCATGCATTTTGGCGCACATGCATTTTCATATGTTTTAGGTGGCTTACCTTGATGGTAAGTCACTCGGCTAAGGTGCGACCCTACTGCAGATATGGGCATGGGAGCATATTGTTGTATGTCATCTTGTTGGTTCCCATGCTCTTCTAGCTGATAGGCCATATGTCTTTATGTATGATGTTGTTCAAACTCATATGGGGCATTTGACACACTGGTGGTAGTAGTTGGACATGATTCCTTACTTTATTTGGAGGCCTTATAGATATTTCCCTATCTGGGATGGAGAGGACATCCATCTCCTATTCTATCATCAGCAGAGATACTTGATTGGATGCATTACTGATCATATTCATATGATACACTTTCACAACACCGACAGGGTGTTGCGCCAGTTCGGAGAGCAGCAGGACGTTTCTGATTCTTATGCATACTTCACTCGGAGGTCGAGGGACTCTACTATATGGGGTGGTGTAGTATCATTGGATGCTACCCATATAGATTTTTTGGGCTTACTTCCTATTGCATGGACCTGGCGTTCGGCTACTGTAGACGCAGGTTTGTCTTGTTTTCTGATTGCTTATGTACTTCTTTTCTTCTCTCTGATACTTGCTCATATATCATTTTCATACTTATGTCCTTATCTGTGTTGGTACTTATATTTGAATTTGTCTTTTGTAGGTACTACACCTCAGTATGATGCTCATTGGGTGCAGGATCGGCTAGTTTCACTTACACATGTCTCACATCTTGTTGCTAGGACCATTATGAGGAGGGCCCGGCAGGTATGGTGTGGTAGGGGAGGTCAAGATGGAGGGAGAGGTGGTGGTCAAACTAGAGGTAGGGG
>MU226793.1:3452349-3475309 GCA_018584345.1 Thuja plicata
TTGTTGTTTTAATGTTAATCATGCAAATCTAAATCTTAGAGCACATTTCAATTGGTGTATTAAAATGAATATCTCACACTCAATTTGGTGCTTCTAAAATGAATATTAATTAGCTTTGGATGAACAAAAATCTGCATTTGCATTTTGCATTTAGTTTAATCAATCATAGTTTCAAATCCTTTATTTAGGTCTTCGGTGTAGTCACTGAGCTTGCAATGACCTGAAAGCAAGCTCATACTCCTGCCTTCTAGAAGGCAACAGGTCGATTCTTTCAAACATCCAGGGTGAATGAATCGATATTCATTCCTGTATGCAGTTGAAGAGAAATGACTATGTTGAAGTGTTCTGCTAAATAGAGGCCACTTTTAGCACGCACACAAGATAGATACTTTCATGGTTGTTTGACTCTGGTTGACTGAAAGGGACTATAGATATGGTTCCTACAAAACTGGACTGTAATGTGGATGTACCACTTGAGGTCTGATAAATGACATGCTTGTCTATGCAGGGTTGTTTGGTAATGGTCAGTTGGTCAAATAAGTCTTCTAGATTTATGATAGTGTCTGACCAAGGGGAATAGTCTGGGATCGATGGTTCAGAGTTGTGAAGGGATCTCCACTCATACTCATGGGATTTATTCTCAATAGAATGCTTGTTAGATGTCTCACTTCATTGGTTATCATCGATTTCTATGTGGAGGTCTATTCAGGTTTGTGTAGTTCCCTCTTTGGTGGGCAACAATTGTGCTAATATGTTTCTTATCAAGACATGTTCTGTGTTGTACCCCCGGTGCATCTCTGCTAATTTTTCCTGATTGACTTGAATGTCTTGGATTATAGGATTGGTTCTCTCTTGTCCATAGCCCAACCCTCTCGTGTTTCTCTGGGTTGGCAAGAGAGACAATTCCATTATGCCTTGTTGTCTTGCCCCCAGCCCGGTTGTACCATCGTACCCAAATCTTTGTATCATTGTGTAACCATTACCATAGTTTGACAGGGGTAGTGGTGGTCAGATTGTCTTTGGTGGGTCTTGGTATAACTAGGTATTGATGTCTTGTTCAAATGGCTTTTCTTTTGCTATGTCTCCCCATCGGACAAAGGTTGTGGGTGGACATCTAAATAGAACAGGCTGCGTAGTTTTTGTTGTAATGATAGGCTGTGGCATGCCATAAGTTCTTGGGCTCTGAGGCATGTGCATGATGGTGAAAGCCTCTTCATATCTATATTCACCATAGCCCTTGTCAGTAATGGATAGCTTGCCCGCTTTCCATGTGATATCTTTAAGATTTGAATCTGAAGAGGAGGGAATACTTGCATCTTGGTTAATGACTATCTTTCCTATTGTCCGTGTGACATCCTTGGGATTCAAATCTAAAGAGGATGGGATGCTTGCATCTTGGTTTGATGGTACCTAGTTATTAGTGTTGATTTGGACCGCATTACAATATTAGAAAGGATTGGGGTCTCTCTCTATGATGATTTCCTCTCCCTGGTGTGGGAACTTGATGCATTGATAGTATGTCAAAGGTACAACTTGCATTTCATGTATCCATGGTCTCCCTAGTAGCATGTTGTATCCCAACTCAAGGTCTAAGATTTGGAAGGGAGTGTTTTTGACCACAGGACCAATACAGATAGGTAGAATGATAATACCTTTAGAGGACCTTTCCTCTTCATCATAAGCTTTGATATTTATCCTCCTTGTGACATCAATGCTTGATTCTGAATAGCCCAATTACTTGATTAACTTTAGAGTATAGATGTTTAACCCAGCTCCACCATCAACAAGGACCCTACAGATAGCGCTTTTGTGGACTTGGACAAGTAAGTGCAAAGGATCATTATGAAGGGGTTTATATGGTGGCACATCACGATCTGTGAATGTGGCATGTTTGTTAGCAGCTATATGGTTGACCATCGTTTGGATGCTCTTGGGTGTTATGTCCCTTGGGATAGCTGCATTCTGAAGGGCTTGGTCAAGTGCCAGTTTATGCTATGAAGATATGCACAATAGGTCAAACATGGAGATCTAGGTAGGTGTGTGTTTTAGTTGGTCCACTATGCTTCTCTATGGATCTGAGTTTTCTTTAGGATTGGTAGATATAGTAGGTGAGGATGGCAATCCTTGCAAGATGACTCTGGTGCAAAGCATTGTTACAGCATAATTTTTACCTTGGTCTTTGATAGTGATCATAGCCACATGGCTATCTGAAGGATTGAGGCAATTGATAACATTATCACTGTTGGCATATGTATAGTTGACTTGTTTTTCTTGTCCACCAGACCTGGAGGATTTTCACTTGTTGTGATCATGAAAGGTATCATTGAACATAGTGTGATCAGTTGTTCCTTTATTTTGGGTATTTGTCACATCGATGGTCCCTGTGTCAATCAGGTCTTGGATAGCATGTTTCAATCGGTAACAGATGGATGTTTTATGTCCTTTTACCCGATGGAACTCACAAAAGTCCTTGTCATTATACCAGCTTGGTTTGTTTTCATCTTGTTCAAAGTCCCTGATTTCTAGGAGAGTGATAGTTTTTTATTGTATCAACTTGCGTAAAGCTAATTCTATCGGCTCTCCCAATGGTGTGAAATCTCATTTCTAGAATTGAAACCCTGGTCTACATTGATTCTATTGTTGACTGTTTGACACAATAGCTGCTTGTACATGAGGAGGTTGGTTCTGGATGTATGTTTGTTGAGTGGGCCCTGTGGGTTTTTGGTTGGCCACAGGTGCACCTTGTAGTGACACCTTGGGTTGTGCATAGTTTAATGTCTTCACATCAATGACACCATCGCTAGTGACATTTTTGTTTTTGTTCCACCACTTAGCTTTTTCTGATGCATTCTTATTTGTATTCATTTGTGTGGTATCTGCAAGGATTCCTTGTTTGACTAGGTTCTTCTCACAATGAACTCCTCTTTCGATGAGTTGTGTGAAGTTTAGAGCTAATTGTAACTCTATTGTGAATGACATGTTTGGGATTAGATTGTCAAAAAACATGACTATTAAGTCTTGTTCGAGCACATCATAAGTTATGCGGTTTGCCGCATTCCTCCATCTCTGTAGGAACTTCACAAAATAATCTCCATCCTTCTATTTGATATCACAAAGGTCCTTGATGCTGACCTTGCACTCGATGTTATGATGGAAGTGAGCTATGAACTTCTTAGCCAGTTCACCCCAAGACTGAATGCCATGAGGTAAATGCGAGAACCATTCCATTGCTAGTCCAGCCAAGTTTTGTGGGAATGGTCACATTAAATATGTCTCATCATGGGAAACTTTGATGCACTTAGAAAAAAAATCTCAGATATGTTCAATAGGGTTGGTACTGCCCCTATTTTTGTCAAATTTTAGGACCGAGAAGTGATTTGGGAACAGAGACACATGGAGAGAATGTTAAAAGGGGTATGGGTATAAATCCTCTATGGTGTAGGATTTAGTTTGCCCCTGACTTTTCATATCCATCATTTGGGTTTGAAGGGTTTGCACTTGTTGCATTAACATGTCTGTTTGGTATTGAGGTTGATGTGTGAGGACGTTCCTCTGTGAATTGACTATAGAAGTGACATTGTTTTAGAACTATTGGTGTTTGGTGGGATGGAAGGCATAGAATGAGAGCTTTATTGTCCTGGCCATGAGACCAAAGGTGGAGGTATACTAGTGACCATGGGTGCACTTAGTTGCGAGCCTATCATGCCTTGAGTGGAAGATGTGTTGGCCTGGGTCGGGTCATTGGTTTGACTGGATATACTTTGTGTCAATGTGGGTAATACCAATGGTGGAAAGATTTGAGACACAACAGGCAGTATCTGAGGAGACTGAGTAGTGTTTTGACCTACAAGAGTGTTTTTCGGCCATATGGTTGATACACTAAATTCAACAGGGAGTTTGACTCCCTTCTTTATTAGCATGGCTAAGTAATGTTCAGGGTTCCTCTCTACAACAATGTCAAATACTTTCATGGACTAAGCATCTTGCTCCACATCTTCAAGCTCTGCTTCTGTGATATCTTGGAAAAAGGATGCCCCACGGGGTTGTTCAATGAATAGAGCAGAACTGGTATTCACGAAAGGATTATTCTCTTGCTTTGTTTCCCAAGCAGGGAATCAGTTGATATATGACTCATCAGGTTGATTTCTAACCTTAGACCTTGTGTAAGGGCCTCCATGAGGTGTTTGAGACATAGTGTGGTCTAGGTTTTGTAACTAAAACAAGTGATATAAAGAAAACAAGGAAGAAAGTCCTTTCTGAGGAAATCTGAGTTATGTTTTGGACAAGGGTAATTCTAAGGATAGATTTTGATATAACTTGATCTCAAAGTGGTGATGATAAAAAGATAGGATTTTCCGACCTTTGCCTTTGACAAAGTCACTTTGATAAAGATGATGATGTTTGATATGATGAGATCAAGTTATTTCGAGTCTGAGCTTTCGAACTAACAATGTTTTTGACAATAATCATGCTTTTACAGAGAAGGGATAGACTTTAATGTTTAGAGATTCACACAATGTTCTTCATGTTTTCCTGGGATAGACACTAGTTTTGGACACCAAATGAAGAATTCTTTCAAGGTTTTAGGTCAAAACAGGAATAATGTATCTCTAGTCAATTACGGTACAACTTCATCAATTGCGGTAAAGTAAACGGTTGATAGCGGTAGTTTATCACCGATTGCAGTAATAAACATGATGATTGCGGAAATAAACAAGTTAACTGTGATAGAATTCCTTCAATTGTAGCACAATGTGGGCAATTGTGGTAGATGAGGAACAATCTAAAAAAGACTAGAGGATAAGTATCACTGCTTGACAATTTTGGAATTTTTTGGAACAATGCTTCTGATTTGCAAGATAGTTGACGTTGACAACCCTAGACTTCAACACTTTTTACTCATTTTGATAGTTTGGATGTTTTGTTTTGAATTTTCAGAAACTGATCAAAGAAACAAGCACAATAGAAACTGTGTTTTGAAGAATGAAGGTTGACAATGTGTATGTTCTACAACTTTTTCAAGTTACAAGGTTATCACGAGGTCTCAACAATGAACAATCAAATTAATCTAGGTCAATGGCTTCAGAATACAATGTTATAGGCCCAATGCTTGAATGTCCATTAGCTCACACAGTAATTGTCATACTACTAGGACATGAAGGTCCACAACGTAGGTGCCCATGTTTTTTCTGTTTCTAGGTATTGTTGCCATGGAGTGAAGATCTCTTTCACTACAAAAATATCGTGGGACACATATGTTGGGAATCTTGGGGGAAAATTTTGCAACCCCTTGCACTATAATAAGGTACTTGTTCGGAGGTAAAATGGGTTGGCCTCTAATTAATCAAGGCTGTAGTAAGGGTCCGTGGTGTCTCTCTAATTAGTTTGTAAGTGCGTGACTCACTTAAGAGCCTAGTTGATCATGCTGGCTCCTTAGGGATATTCACCCGATCCAGACTATCACCAACATGCCTCACCCGAGCTTGGCTAGATAAGACAAAACTTTGGTTCATGCCTTGTTTATATACCAATCGGAAGGATTACTAGTTTAAGGTCATTCTCTAAGGAAGAAGTGCATTCCCCAGATAGGCCTTTCTAAAAAAGTATAAAGGTTTGTAATCTAACAACATGTGCAAGTGCACCCAAAACTCAAGACATAAGGTAAATTGATTAAGCTCCAAAGTTTGAAATGTGAACTAAGCTACACCACCATACAAGCACTAGTGTTCAATTTTAAGCCCAAAATGTAGGTGTTGATTTCTTGTTCAGTTTTAATGCACCAATTTGAGAGATTTTTTGCCTTTGTTCAATTTTAGTCCCCATGTCAATTTTAAGCCCAAATCCAAAATGTGAGATGTGATATGTTTGGAAAGCACTATTCTTTTTAAACACAAATCAATAAGTGAATTCCTTTTAGTTTTCTTTGTTTAGAAAGGTTAGTATCAAAAGGATTCTTGCAAAATGAGAGTATATGCAACTTTGAAACAATGAATGATTGATACTCACAATAACTTACCCTTCTCTGTTCTCGGTGATTTGCCTGGCCCTGCACAGAAAACCAAAAAATGTCAGTTTAGAAATAAATGGACAAAAGATATGCAATATTTCTTGCAATTGTGGGAAAGTAATGGTAATTGCAATAAATATCTGGTGATTGCGGCAAAGCACATGCAACTGTGGAGAAGCACTGTCAATTGCGGCACAGATCGGGAAATTACGGTAAAATAATGACGATTGCGGCACGGATCGGGTAATTACAGAAAAGTACCAAAATAAAGAAGATAGAAGATGAGAGAATAATACCATGAAAGCTTGAAATCAATTGCGGTATTAAACCAGTCAATTGTGGCACAGTTTCGTCGATTGCAGCAAAATACCAGCAATTGCGAAATAACACAGATATAAAAAAAAGATAGATTTTTATATTTGCGATCGTACGGTCATGGTTGATCAATCCTGTTTGTCATCTGCAAGAGATATTGGGGCTGTTTATTTCATGTCAGGTTCACCAAAATGTACGCCTCCTCTTTCATGATTTTTGGTTCCCAAGCTTTCCAAAGGCGAGGGTTAGTAGAAAAGGTTTCACCACTAATATAAATCAAGTACATAATAACTACTAAAACAAATAACCTAAAATGTAATCAATAAAATGTACAAGCAAGAGAAAGGAAAAAAAATAAATGCAAACCCCATGATGCTTGAAGCTTCTATTGTTTCTCTCTACTCCTTCTGAAACGCTGTTCTTGATGCTCAGTATTGATGGGGCAGCGTCTGTGATTTGAGAAGCGTCGAGAATTTGCTAATTGAAATGAGTGTGTGATCGCAAGATGGCTTGAATGCTAGAACCAAAATGACATAGTAATGGCGCACGAGAGCTTGAAATCCTGGATCCTTCAAATGGTTATGAAGGGTTTATTATATAGGAATTGAGGATAAAATGAATGATTGAGATCAATCCCAGAGATAGGGAGATGAATGGTTGAGATTAAAAGGAGCTGGAGAAGCCATCATTTGGTAAAGAGGAGATAGAGTTTGGTTGACTGAAGAGCTAATTTTGAGTTACCTTTTTGAACTAAAGAGGTGGGTGAAGTTACCCATGTGGACTGGAGAGATGGGTGGAGTAACCCATGTGAGCTAATTGGAGTTACCTCTTTGAAGATAAATGAATATTTAATTCATTTATTTAATTAATGTTTTCAACATGTGAGATAATTGAATTCTTTTTATTAAGAATTGCTTTATTGAATGAAATTAATTTAATTAAAATTAACTTAATTGGAAGAATTTAATTAGTAAGTTTAAATATTTGAATTTAAACTATAGAAAATTAAATTTAATTAATTAATTAATGGTAATTAATCAATTAAGGTTAATTAATTAAATAAAATTAATTATTTAATTATTTTTTGGAATTTGATTAGATGATTTGGGGAATGAATTTAGAAGAAAATAGATGATTAATTAATGATTAAAAAATTATTAATTAATAGATGAAAATTAGTGTTTTTAATGTAAAGTCGCAAGCCTGTCCATTTTAGGGTGTCTACACAAAGTATGTTGCTACTACTCTTAATTGTCATTAAGTTGTATGGATAAACTAGATTCTTAAAGGAATTCATGAGAACGTAACTAAACCTATTGTTATCTATTGTGATAACACTAGTGCAATAAATATTTCCAAGAATCCAGTGATGTACTCAAAGATAAACCACATTGCAATAAAATATCATTTTCTAAGAGATAAAGTACAAGAGGAGGTAAGGCTTGATTATGTGTCTAATAAAGAATAAGTTGCTGATATATTCACCAAAAATTTACCAAATAATACCTTTGAATATCTTAGAGGTAGATTAGGGGTTATTCCATTATGTGAAGTTAATTAGAGGATTATGTTGATTGTATCAGTTTATATGTGTTCATTAGAATATTATATGTATGAATTGATGTAGGGGTGGACAAATCCTAAAGGGGAGAAGTTTTAAGTTTGATACTGAACTAGTATAAAGAGGAATGTACATGAAAGAATTAGTAAAGTGTACTCAGAGGTGACTAGATGATTTGACACCTTTGGCATTGTTGTCAAATGGGGAGAATATGTAAGGGGGAGAATATGTATGCACTTCCCACATGGGGAGATATGTATTTTCTTCAAAGGAGTATATGAAGGAGTGAAAAGGAAAAAGTGGAAGATCAGAGGCAAAGACAAATGTGGAAACATTTTTGAACTTAGAACAAGGAAAAACTATGAGAAGAAAAATGATGGTCATAGAGTGTTGCCATCAATGCCAAAGGGGGAGATTGTTAGCATAACTAATGTAGTCATGCTAAGTGATTCATTGATGAATATTAATATAGATTTGATGATAGGAGAATCAGTTATTTGGTTGTTAATGATTTCAACTACTTGACTTAGTGTTTTCAGTGTATTACCTCATATTGTGTAAGTGCATAATGAGTTGATGTATGTTTCTCATGTTTCTATTCTTATGGAAGGTTATATCATGTGTATTTATTATAAATTTTCCATTGCAACATTTTATTTGGAGAATTAAGTTACTTATGATGGAATGGACTCAAATTGGGTAATCGCTAAAACAGTTAGTGATAAATAGTAAATGATTTGATTGTTGTTTTAGATCGATGAAGTATTTGATTGAGTGGTCATAATATATCATTGTAAACAATGTCAAGATACTATATGTGCAAGCGCAAATCAAAATGTTAACCGGTACTACTAGTTTAATTGACTGAAAGTGGTGTTAACAGAATGAACAGGTAAACAAGACAAAGTTCTTGAACGGGCTATGAAGATTTGTAGATCGGAGATAAAATTTATTATAAGAAAAAGGGTCGGTGATGATTTTTTGTAAAGTGTCAAGTTAGTTCTATGATTTTTGGGACTTACTTGATAAAACATATATCGAGGTATACATTTGAGAAGGCTTCTTTAGGAAGTTTCTTTTTGGTCAAAAGAGGTTTTTGAAATGACTCAATTAACAAGGTCAAAATGATGAGCAAGATGACACGGTGATAGGAAAATATTTTGTGAGTGTCTAGAGACATTGTATCTTAACTTGGATGATCTAAATCATTTATATCTCAGATCTAGGGTTTGTTGTAAGTTAGTGGAAGTGGTTCTATAAAGAAGAATAATTGAAGAAGAATAGAGCGAGAGAGATGAAAGTTGATTGCAAATTGTAGAAGGATTTAGAGATAGAGAAAGAAAAGGAATCAAATGTGACCGAGATGAGGATGATTATATAGTATGGTGATGTATTTTAGAGTTTAAAAGGATCTGATCATGTATAGGTAGTGCAGTTTTCACATATCATTTTATCTATTTCTTTCTAATTATTGTAACAAAAAATCCCCTAATAGGGTAGATCCTAACATATATTTATTGTAAATCCTCTAACAAGGTGGTACATTAGCTTGTGTTTAAATTCCTCTAACAAGGATACTCCTAACAGGGTAAAGTGTTGGATAGGTCTTACAAAAATTCCTTAATAGGGTAACACCTAAGAGTGTTTTGTAAATCTTTAACAAGGTAAGATCCTAACAAGGCATATTCTAGAAGATTACAAATTTTGTGGGTATCATCTCACACTGTGGTTTTTTCCCAGTTGAGTTTCCACGTGATAAATATGGTGTTTACATTGTGTGATTGATTAATTATGGATGTATGCATTGAAAGTTTACTTATGTTAGTTTCTATTATATTTTTTGATGCATAAAGTTTAAAGAAGTTGAATTAGGTGAATTTGTGCGGATTACTAATTTACCCTCCCCTCTCAATAATCAGAACTAAATTAACACCAACTACCTCAAAATTAGAATCCAAAACATCCAATATGTCATCCTCAAATGTATTACCAATAATTAAAAATAACATGTCAGTCTCAAATCCACCATCTTAATCAAATTAATATGAAACTTTTATCGGTGGTCATATAGGTAAACTATCTCCTCATTGAAAACATAATTCATTCACACCTTGATATAAACTATTGCGGTTGGAATCATGCATTCCAATTACCATATAAAAACTTTATTTATTATCGCAACACTTGAATATTTCCTTAACTTGACTGCTACCTCATTCTATGCTTGATACTATTCTTCCTTAACACTTGTCAACATACATATTTGATCTTACCTTTAGCGATCATGAACAGTCCTTACCAATCACCGCAATCATGATAGTTATATACATTGACATCAATGAAAAAAAATTATGCCTCGACTTATGACTGCTCTTCATATCTCCTCCAAAACTACCATAATACCAACAATCTCCCCCTTTTGCATTGATGGCAAAAAATTCTGATTTGAATTTCTTGTATTCCCCCTTTCTCTGCTCATACTCCCCCCTTTTATCAACAACAACAAAGAATCATATATAATAATATTACATTCTATCAAATAAATCCTTGAATTTTGTCTTTGCATAATCTAATGGCTTCTCCCATGACTCTTGTAAACACTCCATAGACATAATTTTCCCATTTATAACTGATGCTAATCCATCCAAATCAATCAAAGTACTCACTGCTGGCAGACTAAGTGTGTTATATACATTTCTTACATGCTATTGCATAACATCAATAGTGGGGGCCAAATGGCTCTGCATGTCCATAAGTGTAATAATTATTTTATCCTATTCACTTTGCAACTCCCTCACAGTGTGAGTAATAAGTTTTACCTTACCACAAAATTATGATGCTAAAATATAAATGGGATCAAACTTTGCAATCAAAGTGTTAAACTCCAGTTGAGAATCATATCTCTTTTTTCTCTAGGTCTTCTGTAAAACTTGTAAACTTAGAATATTTTACAAGTATTTGTCCTACCTCCTATACAAATTCCTTCACCTTACTCACTTGACTTGTAAGTGACTATATATCTACTAAAATAATCTCTCTCAACTTAACAGCTCGTATCTGTTCATATTATTTCATTTCCATCTTCTTTGGTGCATTCTCCATGTCAGGTACTTGATTAGAAACAAACTTGACCAATATACTCAGTTGATCAACTGGATTATCTTGTTTTTCATATCCCACATTAGGTACTCAATTCCTAATGATTTTTCTGGCTCCTTTTAGTATTCTTACCTTTTTTTTATTTCCCTTCAATTTGTCCCTTAATTTTTTCTCCATAAGATTATCAAACATTTTAAATAGTTCCTTAGGGATCATCTGAGTAATATCAATAGTTGTTTCCATTTATTCATCTTCAGTTTATTCTTCATCTTCTTCCTCAGAACTAGTTGAATTCTTTTTTTTTTTTCTCTTCTTCACTATGATACCTTCAATGGTTAGAACTAGATTCCTCTTCACTAAAAGTATATCATCATCATCCTTAAATCCTTGATCTTTCTATTTTGTCACTTTCTCAGCAATCTTCTCTTTAGGTGCTTCAACATCAATTTAAATATCAATATTCTGTATCTGTTATGGGATATCAGAGATATGATTATCTATGACATTATTTATCTCTTCATTTTCTGTCTCTTATACTTTTCCTTTCTCTTCTACCGATTTGTCTTTAATTGTAGTCATTCACTTTACTAAATTTATCCATAAATCCACTGTCTCATCTCTTACCAATTGTATTTCTCCAATGAGAATTATTGTAACTCTATTTCTTGTCTTAAATTATCCTCTTTGTGCTTCAACCATTAACTTTGCCTCTTCTATAGTTAATTGAGGTTGCAAACTTTTTTAAAATCATTAACCCTCCTCCTAAATATATTTTCAAGTTTTTAAATTCATTCAAATCTATTCTCTCCATTACGCAGTTGCTCGGTTGCTCTCGACTATTTTTTTCTTTATTTTGGACTGTGTTTTCTTTTTTAATTATTGTAGTCTTCTAAAATTTTGTAACTTACATTCACAGGCATTGGTATTATTATTTTTGAGGTCTTACAACTCCCTCTTATCTATTTTTAGCATAAATTTGAATCTACTTTGACTCTCTTACTAATCGTTTAAAATTATATATATATAATTTAATATATTTTTTACGATTATCATTCTTAATCATTTAAATTTATCACTATTTTGATTCATTCTTTATGCAATTCTAAAATCAAAATTGTTTAATTTATATTGTTATTTCCTTTCAAATAATTTAATCATTCCATTTCCTCTAACTTTATCATTCATTCTATTTACTTTTTTTAAAATTTCTTTTAATAAAATTCTTGTTTAAGCGTCTAAATTAAAACTTTAACAATTTAAATTTGTTTACATCAATATTTAATCAATTAAACGTTTGTTAACATTAATTTAAATTTCATTTTAGGATTATTTGAAGGTTGTTTATTACTGTTTCTAAGGTTATCTGGTTTGATCTAAACATTTATTTATTTATTTTTCACTTATTGTTAAAATAATGTCGACTCTTATTCCAAAAATTAAATTAAATAATTCTAATTACCATGCTTGGAAAACACATATATCATTTATCTTTCATTTTAGTCATATGTTAGACATTGCCACTAATCTTGCTTCTACACCATTCACTACTGCTACTCAAGCAGAAAAAAGGTGCTTGGAATGTCAAAAATGAGGAGGCACTTGGCCTAATTGGCATATTTTTAAATCCTAATTTATATGGTTTAATTTCTCATTGTACTGAAGCACATGCAACTTGGGTTATTATGAAAAACACTTACGATAGTTTGAATGAATCTAGAAAGATTCAACTCCTAGATCAATTAGAGGATCTTAGGCATACCGACTTTAAAACTATGGATGAATTTTTGCTCAAGTTTATTTTTATTAAAAGTCAATTGCATGGTTTAGGAGTAACTTTAACTGATCTTCATATAATTCATATCATTTTAAAAATGTCATCCTAGATAGTTTCAACAATTTATTACTAATGTGCATTCTCAACTTGCCATTCCTACTTTAGCATCTCAATTAACCTATATTTTCTTTCAAACTTTATTGCGTGAAGAGGAAGGGAATTGATTCAATTTGGCACTCTTAAGTGTACCAAACCCGTATTTTTCTATAAAAATCACAATTAAACTCATTTTAGATCTAATAATAATCATAATGATAATCATAACAATAATCATAACAATGATCAAAATAATAATCATCATAAGAGTGGTTCAAATAAAAGACCCCATTGCGCCTATTGTGGGAAAGATGATCATGTGACTCCAAATTTCTTTAAAAATAAAAAATATAAGAAACCTATGAATCAAAATAATCAACAATCTTATTACACAAAGAATAATGGTAATAAACCTCATCATGCCTTTATAGTTAATTATAATGTTTCTAACTCGTTAGATGTTTCAGATTTAGCATTAGGTTCCACTGTTACTTCCCCTTAACATGAAACATAAATTATTTTCAAAGGGAGTAATTTCTTTCCTTTAAGCTATCTTTTGATCATGTTTTTTTTCAATTATGTTATCTTTGTATCCAATTTTTTATAGAATATGTGTATTTGATGCAAACTATGTCATTGCTTATTTTAGTTTGTTCAAGTATTGTGAGTAATCTAATTTGATATTGCCTTCATGAGTATCATTCTTGATTTTATTGATTATTATTAATTTCTATCAATCTTAGTATGGTTTTATACCATCTATTTATATGCACTTAGTTGCATTTTTATGGTTTTCATACCATCTTTTTATATGCACATTGTGATATTTTTGAAGTTGTATAGGGTGCCCATTTTCCAAGTTTACCTATATAGGGTCTTCAATTTATCTAGATCCTGGTTACCTTATCTTTTGTAGGGGCCCGTGGAGTTTCCCCCTATCCACTAATTGGTATGCACTTACTTCAGTTGATGTTTATCAAATTGATCTTTTTTCCTCATTGTGAGGATGATGCTCTTGAAATCCTTCTTGAATTTTTTTGGATTTATCATATATTTTCAATGCAACATGTTGTTTTAACACTCATAATCCTTAGAACAAATTATTATATAGCATATGTCATTAGTTTCTTTTCAATTTTGGATTAACATATCCTAGTATTAAGTACGATCTACCCATTTATTTTTTTTCATCCCAATGAAAGGTAGGAAAGCTCAAATTTTTAAAGTTTCTCATTACATTGGTTTAAATCTCTTATCTCATTTATGATTCCTTGATTCTAATACATGACTATAGACATGTTTGGAAAATCAGATCCTAGGTTGATTTTTTTTTTTTGAGTCACATGTTCTACTGGATTTTGTATTCTTCTCTCTCATATCTCACTGCAAGTTATTAAAGTGATGATGAATTTTCATGCTTCATTTCTTTGATCACGAGTCATGAAGGTTCTGGATTAGATACCCATTCAATTGTAGTTGAATGACTCATTAGTGGACTATCCATATCCACGTGATTGATTCAATGTTGATGAATATTTCATTAGTTGGCCTTGTTTGTGGTCATTTGTGCATTAGTATTTTTGGTGTTGAGATGAGAGCATGGATTACGTTTATATTTTTTCCTTTATTCCTTTTTGGATTTTGAGCATGTGGTTTATCTTGATCTCATGTTAGCTTCATTGCACTTTTAATGTTTGATTATGGATTCATCTCTAACCCTTATTAATCTCATTTTAAAGTTTTCAAAGATTCTCTAAAAGTGAATTATTTTACGATACACATTATGAGTTTATTTTCAAAGGTATATTGATTTGTATCAAGAGTATATCCCAACTATGGGAAATCTACAGTGGTTTTTCTATTCTTTTTTTCAGGTGATATATCATGGACCCTTCCAAAGGTAAAATTCAATTCTCTTAGCTCTATCCAATCTAAAGTACTAATTGTACCCATGGTTAAAGAAGTCTACTTGAAGACTTTGATTTAGCTCCAATTGAAGACAATCAAATTATATTGTAAATATTCATTGTAAAATTTGGATTTAATTCCCATTGATGTAAAATCCCCAATTTAATATTAAAGAGGGGTGTTATAATATTTAATATTACACTCAGGTGAATCCTTTTCTTGCTTAGTCAAAATAGGATTAGTAGAAGTAGATTTAGTTTGTTTCAGTACTGAGCTCCTAGTACTCTTTAAGGTGTAATATCTTCAACTTCAGCTTCACTATCTTTGGATTTTATAGAAATAGATGTGCCTACCTCCTCATTCTAATTTTTGTTTCTAAGTTTTATCATCATTTCAGGTGTTATGACACTGATTTTGGCTATATTGTCAACTTGTTTCCTAATCTTTATTTGGATTATTGATTCTCTTAGTTGATTATTAATTTTCAATGATGAATCTTCATAGGTTCCAAACCTAGGTGTTGAAGTATCAATTGGTTTGGAAAATAGAACATCAACATGAA
Organism: Thuja plicata; assembly: GCA_018584345.1. Lineage (NCBI taxonomy): Eukaryota > Viridiplantae > Streptophyta > Pinopsida > Cupressales > Cupressaceae > Thuja > Thuja plicata. Next base: position 3,467,672 of record MU226793.1, read on the forward strand.
TAGTGACTAAATCACCTTCAACTTTATAACCCATAACTGGTATCTAAAATGTCTTAGGTTGCACTACTTGCAACATACAAATATTTGTATCTACTAGAAAAATGATATCATCTCTATACTTTTCAACTATACTGGTTGGGATTCTTTCTCTTAAGTGAATTTTTTCTTTAAAATCTTTAAAGTAACCCCACAAAACCGCATAAAAATTATTTCCTAAATTCCTAATACACTTCTTAATCTACATTACTACTGGTCTATCCTCTGGTCAAGTAATAGGACCTATTCTAGGAAAATGATTATGTAAGTAAAAGAACATACATACTACGAGTGATCCATATTTGAATGATTTCTTTTATCTTTCTTGATCTTCTCCATGTTCACTAAGAATTGACTCCTCAACATCTCACAAAAATAATATTTTTCATCTTCCTTCACCATTTTGTATGCAACATTAATAGCTCCACCAGGTACACTATTCAGTTGACTACACTGGTATACTATATAACCTATCAACATTGAGGCAAATTTCAATTCCTTCTTAGTTATATCCTTGATAGTCATGGCCTGATGAATCTAGTTGGATTTGGTCAAACAAATAACCAAATTTATAGAAATAGTCCATAGAGTTAGTGCCTCGCTGGTCGCACAAATCAAGTAACTCTATTGATTAACTCCTTTGTAATATTGTGTGGTTTGTCACACCAATGAATTGATCATGGAATATGCTCCATATATATCTTATCCATTAAAGATGAAAATTATTGGGTATCTCAGTAACATAAGTGAAACCTTTTTTCACCAGATGCATATGTTCATCCTTTAATCTATAGTCATCACACAATTTAAAAAACACATCGTAGATATTGTCAACTCTAAGTTCTTCTAGATTACAGTGGATGAAAGACTGAATGTCCTCTGTCAAAAGTACACCATAAGGTATTGAAGATAGGGCACCCATTGGATCATTCTCATTTACTTTCATTGAATGTAACTTGAAAATGGGTCTTGGATCATCAATGACATTGACTAAAATTGGAGTATCTATAATTTCAACAGTTATTAGAAACAAAAAATTATTCCTATAAAGATCTTTGCAACACAAGTAATAACCTCAACTTCATCGATTAGAGTAATTTTAAAACCGATTGAATTTATTTCTCGAAACCTCAATCCAAAAAAAAAATAACTCTTGCAATAGAAAGTAATGAAATTCTCTTCAGTAATCCTTAATAGCATGTAAAGTGATAAAAGAGTTTACTTTCTCATTTTTATAACATTTTAGTGCATTCGTTTGAACATAACGGTCAAAAAATGCTTTGCATCAACCACAATGGTTGAAACATAACAATCGATATATGCATGCACAATAATAATTTATCTTCACTAACCATTATTAACTAACAAATAGACATCTCAAAATGCATATGAATCTTACCGCTCATAAATCTAGGGGATCGATAAATGGTTTGACTATAAGTTCTCCCTTAAGAAAAATACTCAAAGGTACAAACACCAAGAAGACAAAAAAGGGAGAGAGGTCACCTTTGAAGTAGGAGAACTAGTGTGAGAATTTATCAAGAAGGAGAGGTTACCAAAAGTCAAATACACCAAGCTTTTAACCAAGAAATTGGGACCATGCCAAATTCTAGAAAAATATGGATAGAATGCAAACAAAATCAAGTTACTAGTAGACCTTGGTATCTCACCCATCTTAAATGTATTTGATTTGACACCTTACAAAGGAGAGATCACTAAAGATGATGCAAAATAAGAAGAAGTGGTAGAAGACCTTAATCCATTCCCCAAAATAGTACCACCACAACTTGAGAAGATGCTAGATACTAGAATCAAGAAGAATGGAAGGAGAGAGTACAAGGAATAATTAATCAATTACAGAGGACAACCTGAATTAGAGGCAGTATGGCTTGATGAACATCAAATTTCCAAGTAGGATTCCTCACTCCAACAACTCATCTCAAGTGGACTTCAGATCCTTTCATTATAGTAGTATGGTGTAGGGGTTATCACCAAAGACATGGAAAAGGATGTATTAAAACTTTGGTGGATGGAAGTTTTAGTTTTATGAAATGTTGTGCTTGTAATAAAAGTCCTAATCCTTTGTGGTGGCATGATCCTAGTTGGCATCCTTATAAGCCAATTTGGTTTCATAGAAACCTAGGAAATTTTTGGGTTTATTTAGGTTAGATTGCATGTTTGTGTCAACATGAAAACCTTGGATGAGTGTTGACACCTTGACAAGTTTTTTTTTGTCTTTTTGCTATTTTTAGGAAAGTTCCTCATGAGCAACTTTTCTTATTTTCTTGCAAGATTGTGAAGTCAAAGAGTTTCTTGAGTGAAATAAATGGAATCTTGGGATTTTGATTTACTTTAAGAGGATAGGTTGAGGAAGTTGAGGGACGTCATTGAAGAAATTTTGAATGTATGTTTGGAGAAGATAATTTTTTGAAATACTATAGTTTTCCTGCATTTTCCAGCAACAGTAAATTAATATGTGTACATATGGATTGAATGTGAAGTAAACATTATGTAGGAAGTTATAATAAGTTTTATCTTTAATTTACATCTATTTTGAGCCTTTGGAGTGTTATAAGTTGTGAGAAAATTAGGCTTTAGTACTGACTACTCTGTTTTGAGTAGTTTTAGCTAGGGTTGTGTTGTTACGGTTGTAGTTTGAAACTACACCATTGATTTTAAAAAAACCTTGGTGGAGTTCAAGTTATTCCTATTTAATTTAAGGTTTTCTTTTCCTTTTTGGTGTTCATGCAGGGAGATGGGAGAAAACTGACACCGTAGGTGGACATCTCCATGTGGCCACCTAGAACTTGTATGCTTTTTGTTCATAATTTGTTATTTGGATCAATATAGAAGTTATAGATTTGGATTTAGGTGTTTTTAGGATCCATCAACTCCTAAAAGTGTTTTATTGAGTAAATACTCACTGGTAAGGGTAGTTCCTTTGTTAATTGAGTCAAATTAGCCCTTTATAGGATGTTGTCTACTTGCAAGTTTAGCTACTTTATGTTTGATGTTGAAATCCATCTTTGATTATTTGGTAGGAGCTCAATAAAGGGTATACTTATATCTAATTGTTTTTTTAAAAAGTTTTATTGAACAAAGGTAGAAAAACCAAGCACATAAGGTTACAAGGATTTTGATGAGTTTGTGAAGCAAGTCTGCCCCCAATCTTTTGGGAAATAGAATAAATGTTTGGAACATGTTATTGATCATGTTGAATTAATTTCTAATATTTTGGAGGCCTCACTCACCCTTTAGTGGATTTGATCACCTAAGACTAAGTAACTCCCTAGGGGTCATTTACATGTTAGTGGGCATAAGGAATGTTGAGAAATGAATCAGTGGATTGGATTGAACCTTCATGGTGTTAGAGTCCTTTGTTGAGACCCTAGAGTTGTTCTAAAGTACTTGACTCTGCATCACCTTGTCTACTCTCATTTCTCTTCCATCCTTAGATGTTTTAGTAATTATCCTTAGTTCATCCATATTTCTTACTTGTAGGGTACATTCTTTACCTTTAGCTGATAAGCCAGTGACCATGTGAATTAGGTATTTTGTTATTCTGTCTAGCTTATCCATCTAACCAAAAAAATTCATCAGGTACGTGGCTCAAAACTTATCTGATCCAATCTTCATTAAAAACTTTGGCATGAATACCATGCATGTTAATCCTTTCAACTCCAAATTCTTATGCTCATCCTTCAATACATTGTTTTCACATAAATCATCATATTAAATCTTCTTAATCTCTGCATCACCCAATTCAATAATATTTCTATGAATTAATGTTCTTGTGTCTTCAATCAACATTACCCTTTGTGGTAATGATGATAGGGCTCTGATGCTGTCCTGTTCTGTTGTCTTTAGAGGGAACAACTTAAACTTAGGTGCATGCTCTTCATTGATACTAACAACTATTGGGTTTTCAATTTGTGCTTCCATCTTGCTTTACAAACTTCTCTTGAAAAATTCAAACATCTGCTAAGACTTTCGTTAGAGATTTTCAGTAACTCTACTAGCTAGGGCACAAAAATACTCTAGATCACTTATGTAATAATTTCTTACTGATAATACTTCACAATATATTTCTCTAAGCTCTTAGATACTACTCAAAAAATTTACTCAGAAATGTAGTGTATGAAATGAATAACATCAACACATATTTATTAACTGAAAAGTGCTTGAATGAATATTATAATAATAAATGCTATCAACTGTAACTTTTCTACTGATAAAAATTCCTTCTCTCTGATAACTAAACTTTTTCACCAATAAATATGTATCTTCAAAATGATAAAGCAATAATGTCTACTATTAACTAATTTCAGTATGAATTCTACCGCATCTTTATATGCTGATATAAAATTTAATTCATAACCTTTTGTAAAGGGACAAATAGATTTAACAATTTCTTTTAGGTCCCTAAGAAAAACTTACTTTCTTAGTTTGATGATGAATCCTCTAGACTTGAGGTTGGAGGGTTATCTTTTTGGTCATTTATTTCTTCCTTGTTTACCCAAATATTCTTCATGTCATTCTTCACATGTTCTTGATTCAATATTGTTTTTTCTTTGTTGTTTTCATTTCTGTCTTGTCGGTACCAACAGTTTTGTGCAATATGTCCATACTTATGACAATAAAACATACCATTCCTTTTGATCTCCATGGTCCTAAATTTCTTCTTGGATTTCTCATTTTATAGTGTTCATCTTTATGTCCATATTTACTGCATGTGTAACAGTAACCTACAAATATTCCTTCTGATGATGTTCTATTATCTCTTGATCTGCATTATTTTGCCTGATGTACAAACTTATTACAATTGTATCAACGTCCATGAAAGTGTGTACCTCTTGAAATGTTGACTAATATGCTTCTACAAACATTTTATGTATGACCAATCTTTCCATAGTTGTAACATGTAGGTCTAGTAGGTTTATTACCATGTGTACTGATAGGCTCCTTTGGCTCTTTTGATTTATTATCTATTGTTGATATTGATGATTCAATGATTTTAAATTTTCTATGACTGATATATCCTATGCCAATTTTGTCTCTTGTTCTTCTCATATTTTTCAATTGTTCATCCACCTTATGCATGCTTAACTCAAACTTAGTGAAACTTTCATTAACTTATTTCTCAAGTTTTATATTGTTCTTCAAAGTTTCAACTTCCTTTCTCAGATTTTTATTCTCGGTAAGTATCAAATTTTTTCTTTATTTGTACCATGTATAAATTCATTCAATGTGTTTTTCTCCTTTTGTAACCTCAAAATAATAGCATCTTTATCTTTGATAGATTTTTCAAGATTTTTTTTTACAATTTGGAGGTCTTTTTGAGAATCTTATGCTTTTCTCATCTTTTCCAATACTTAAGTCATTCTTATGGATTGAATTTCAAGTTCCTTTTGGGATTCAGTTAGATCTTCTTCTAGGGTAGTGTTCCTTCCCATCAATTCTTCAACTATTTCATCACCTCCTTCCGTATTTGTACTTTTTTCTGATAGCTCTTATGTATTATCTAGTGTTATCTACAATTTTTCTAATAGTTCCTTTCTTTTGGAGAATGAGTGTCTCAACTAATTATTTAGATCTTCAACTTGTTCCAAGGCTTTGTCCAAGGATTATTCCATTTTCTTCTCTCTCTTATATCTCTCCATAATCCAATATCTACTCTCAAGCTATTAAAATTTCCCTCTAGAGAACTAAGGTCTGATACCAATTGTTAATTGGAAATTGTATAGTCAGAAAATGGAAGCATTTCCATAGGAGACTGGTTTAGCCTTCTGATTGAGTGGTTTGGGGTCATGAAAAGTGCCTCTGAATGGGTTCCTAATCTTGACATGGCTTCTCCTCTGACCTGCCTTTCTAACCTCCATTTCCTGACCTAAATTCTGCATTCTGGGTCTCTAACCTGTGATCCTGGGATCTGGGGACAGGGTCGACCTCCTAGGATAGGGTTGACCTCAGCCCTGCCCTAGGACAGGGTCAACCTTAGCCTTTTCCTAGGATAGGGCCAACCTCAACCCTGTCCCAGGGTCCAAATCCTGGGAACTTTTGGTTTCCAGGATGTCGGTCTTCACAAAAAGTTTATTCCCGCTTCCAGGTCAGCTGTTTCGGGTTCCGAATTGGTTGATTCCTAAATTATATTTAATATAGGTCCTCTCCTAGGGGTAAAGGCTTAAATTATGATTTAATTATCCTATGTAGGCCTCCTTAGGAGATTGTGCCCTAATTTCATATAAAAGGGAGCCTTCTCCTCTCATTTTCTCTAACCATGATCAAGCAATGGAAGTCTTCTAATCAAGCATCCTTATGAAGTGAAGTCCAAGCAAGAAATTAAGAAATATTTAAAGAAAGAATCCATCATTCTCAAGTATCCAATTGCATGAAGGAGATCCATTGGAGGCCATTGAAGGATTCAAGCCAAAAAGTGCCCTTTTGGTGATCTCTCCATCCATCTTCTTCCAAAGCTCTTGTCAAGTTCAAGAATTTATTCAAGACTTGGTGTTGGAGATCTACAAGCAAGATATTGAAGACATACTTCCATTCTACATTCCATGTTTTGAAGCATACTTGTGGATCCACGGATTTGAATCCGCTACAAGGACATTACAAGCAAGGTGAATTTGAGTTTTGCTTTGTTATTCTTTATGCAATCTTCAATTACATATATTAAGGTTAATTCCAAAACTGGGGTTTGACCAAGGCAAACCCCTTCCCCCCAAAAAACAAACATTTTTTCTTGCAGGTACAGGTTTGGGACTGTAAATCTGAGGCCAAATCTGTATACCCTTTTCAGATTTCTTTCAGACTGTGCGAGCAGGGACACTTTCGGAGTTGAGCAGATCAAGCTGGCAAAAGTGGTACATGGTCGACCTTTTTCATAAAATGACATCAAAAAGGAAAAATATTTATGGGTTTTGTCTATCTCTTTGTTCTGGTTCGGTATCAACTATCAGCATCTCCAGAAACAGTCTACAGATCTCAGAAAACAACAATCTTTGATCTGCTATTTTGTAAGGTTGGTACTTTCTCCTATTCTTTTCAATTACTGTCATTAATCATATTCATCAATCAATTTAAAAAATTTAAGATCCCCTTTCTTGGTCTCTTTCCAAATAGTGGATTCATTTGTGTATTAACCCTTTGGGGTTGATCAAAATTGGATCTCCCATTTGTGTATTTGAGGGTGAAAGAAAGGAGCATCTTATCTTCCCTTAATCACAATCACAATTGCAATATACAATCAATCAAATTCAAGTAAGTGGAAACTGGGGTTAAGGAAAATAACACAAATAAAAATAAACCACAATTTTCCTCCTTTACATTTTGGTTCCCCCATTTTTCTTCTTTACATTTTGGTGAACCCGTGATAGACAACTCTTTATTTTTGGTGTTAGATTTGCATTGTGTATGTTAGATCTTGCATGTTCTTTCAAATTACATTTCAATTAAATAGATCTAAATTTTTTTATTAGTTCATTTGCATTGTATTGGTGTATGAGCTTTACTACATCTAGTCCTACTTATAGTATCCCAGTTAGAAGAAGCTGTAGACTTATGGGTTCCTTTGATCCTGAGTCTTCCACTCCTTTCCTT
>MU226793.1:3495420-3552905 GCA_018584345.1 Thuja plicata
TGCTTGTCATGTTTGGAAATAAGAGTTAATTTCATCATTGCTTAGTCTTTATAGACTGACACTCTCTCTTCCATACTTTGCAGACACCTCCAGGATGCGGGACCTCTTCAATCAGCCAACCAAAGCTTCTCAACAACCTCGTCCATCATTCCATTAGGCAATGATGGATTTGACCCTTATCTCTTTTCTTGACCTCTGTACTAATGCATGTTTTCTTCTATTTCTTGCATTTTCCTTTAATATCTATCCCATGGCTTGTATGGGACCTTTACTGTATATTCTTTTGCAAATGAATAAATAAATTTTGATCACAAATAGACTTATATTATTCTTATAAATGATGCATTTGCACATTAAAGAAATGTTTCTCTTTTTTTGTACCTTTTTTGTACTTCCCATTCAGCATATAGTAATTAATCATGAATACTTCAATAAATTTTAAATGTATCAAGAGTACCTTTCACCGATGCTGTCTAAACTTTGCCAATTTTAGCATGATGCTATAATTGGTAACAGAAATGTATATCTGAAATCTGAAAGTGAAGACATAACATTGATTTCTAAAATATTTGTGGATGACATGATATTTGGAGGAAATGAAGCATTGAGCAGGTCATTTGTAGAGGAAATTAGGAAGGAATTTTAAATGTCTATGATAGTAGAAATCAAATTCTTTATTGGACTTCAAATACAATAGAAGAAGAATGGTATATGCATAATTCAATCAAAATATGTGAGGCAGATTCTGAAAACTTTTGGCATGGAAGATTCAAAACTAGTGGGAACACCTATGGTCACAAGCTATAAGCTATCTAAGGAGGATGCATCAAAAGAGGTAAATGAAAATTTGTATAGATATATGATCGGTAAACTACAACATTTTGTGCAAAGTAGACCAAATATTTCTCATGCTATTGGCATTGTTGCAAGGTTTTCATCAAACCCAAATGAATCACATTTGGTTGTAGTAAAGAGGATCTTCACATATCTCAAAATAAATGAAGATTATGGCTTATTATATGGTAAGGATGGAAATTTTTATTTGAATGTATTTACTAATGTAGATTGGGAAGGAAATGTTGATGATAGAAAAAGTGCAAGTGGTGGAGCATTCATTCTTGGTGAAATATTAGTCTCCTAGACTAGTAAAAAAAAAAATTGTATATCTCGATCTACTACAAAAGAATAATATTTTTCTATTACTGTTAACTATAAGCAAGTGATATAGATAAAATAGATTCTTAAAGGAATTCATGAGAAGGTAACAAAACCTATTTTTATCTATTGTGATAACACTAGTGCAATAAATATTTCCAAGAATCCAGTGATGCTCTTGAAGATAAAACACATTGCAATAAAATATCATTTTCTAAGAGAGAAAGTAAAAGAGAAGGAGGTAAGGCTTGATTATGTGTCTACTAAAAATTTTTTTTTTGATATATTCACCAAGTCGTTACAAAAAGATACCTTTGAATATCTTAGAGGTAGATTGGGGTTCATTCCCTTATCTGAAGTTAATTAGACGATGATGTTGATTGAATCAGTTCATATGTGTTTATTATAATATCATATGCATGAATTGATGTAGGGGTGGACAACTCCTAAAGGGGATAAGCATTAATTTTGATACAGAAATTGTACAATGAGAAATGAACATTCAAGATTTAGTAAAGTGTACTCAGAGGTGACTAAGTGATTTGACACCTTTGGAATTGTTGGTAAAGGTGGAGAATATATACAAGGGGGAGATTATATGAAAGGGGGAGAATATTTATGGACTTCCCATAGGGGGAGATATGTATTTTCTTCAAAGTGAAAGATCAGAGGCAAAGACATAAGTGGAAACATTTTGCAAAAATCAGAAGAAGCTATGAGGAGAGAAGTGATGTTGATAATAGTTTTGCCATCAATGTCAAAGGGGGAGATTATTAACATAACTGATGTAGTGATGCTAAGTGAATAATTGATGAAGATTGGTACATATTTTATGACACATGAATCAATTATTTTGTTGTCATTGATCTCAAGTACTTGACTAATTATTTTCAGTATATTACCTGATATTGTGTAAGTGAAACATGAGTTGCGGTATGTTTATAATTTTTCTATTCTTATGGAAGGTTATCTCATGTGTGTTAATGATAAATTTTCTATCACAACATTTGATATGGAGAATTGAGTTAGTTATGTTGGAATGAACTCAAACTGAGTAATTTCTAAAACAGTCAGTGATAGCCATTAAATGACTGGATTATTATTTCAAATCTATGAAGTATTTGATGGAGCGCTCACAGGATATAGTTGTATACATTTTCTAGATTCTATATGTACAAGCACAAATCATAATGTTAACTAGTACTACAATTTTAATTGAGTGGAGGTGATGTTAACAAAATGAACAAGTAAACAAGACAAAGTTTTTTAACAGGCTATGGAGATTTGTTGATCGGTGATGGAATTCGTTATAACCAAAGGATTGGTGATGATTATCATAACATGGAAAGTTAATTCCATGATTTTTGGACTTACTTAACAACACATTGATAGAGGTACACCTTTGAAAAATATTCTTTAGGAATTTACTTTCCTTGGTCAAAAGAGGTTTTTTAAATGACTCAACTACCAAGGTAAAATCGACGAGCAAGCCGATGTGGTCAGAGGAATTTTTTTTATGAGTGTCTAGGTACATTGTATCTTACCTAGGATGATCTGAATCATTCATATCTTAGATCTAGGGTTTATTGTAAGTTGGTGGAAGTAATTCTATAAATAAGAAAATTTGAAGAAGAACATAGAGAGGAGAAGGAAGCTGATTGTGAATTGCAAAAGGTTTTGAAGATAGAGGAAGTAAAGGAATCAAGTGTGATAGAGATGAATATACATTATGGTAATGCATTTTAGAACTTAAAAGGATCTGATCATGTAGAGGTAGTGCAATTTTCATAGATCCTTCTATCTGTTGCTTTCTAATCATTGTAACAACAAAATCCCTTAACATGGTAGTTCCTAACATATATTTATTGTAAATATTCTAAAAAGGTGACACATTAGCTTGTGTTTAGAGTCCTCTAACAAAGCTTCTTTTAATAGGGAAAATATACTAATAGGTCTTAGGAAAATCCCTTAACAAGGTAACACCTAATACTATTTTGTAAACCTTTAACAAGGTACGCTCCTCACAGGGCATAATCAAGAAAAGTAGAAATTTTGTGGGTATCGTCTCACATCGTGGTGTTTTCCCATTTGGGTTTCCATGTGATAATTATGGTGTTTACATTTTATGATTTATTACTTTTGGATGTATGCATTAAAAATTTACTTATTTTAGTTGTTGCTATATGTTTTGATGCATAAAGTTTAAAGAAGTTGAATTGGTGAAATTATGTGGATTACTGATTCACCCCTCCCCTCTAAATAATCATACATGTATTAATAGATAAATTTCCCATCCCTCACGATTTTATTATAAAACTTATTATCAAATGAGGAATATAGAGTTGCACGTCTGTAATAGCTCCAACTCCTTGATGAGAGGCATCTAAATGTCTTGAACCACCTATGTGTATATCAAAATCACCTTTGCCTACAATATAAAAATAAAATGAAACCCTATGAGTTTGAAGTAGGTGATATTGTCCTCATGTAGAGTCAAAATAACCGCTAGAACATATACAAGAAAGGAAAGTTTAATCCTAATTGGTTGGGTCCCTATGTCATTTTTGCCAAGTTTGGGTCTTGGAAATATCATCTTGCCATAGAAAAATGAGATCCTCTCCCTAACGCAATTAACATTATGCATCTCAAACACTTCTATGTGTAACTCATTAGGGAATCCCATAACTTAAAATAAAAAATACCAAACAAATTAAAATATTTTAGAAAAAATGCAATAATTCATCCATTAATGAAAACTACTTTTTTGGCACTATGGATAAGTACCACAGTGAAATCCCATTTTAGGTGCCATACGTAGGAACTAGATCAATCATCTATTTGATCCTTTTTTCATCAACTTTACACATTCTACTTTGTATACTTCTTAGCACCCATATGCTCCATTCATACCTTTCATTAGTATCCTTCTGTCACTTCCATATCTATGTGGAAATCCTACAATTCCTTCTTCTCTATCATCGTCCCATACCTCATTACCCTCCCATTATTCCCATACTTGGATGATGAGGATGAATCTCTCCATAACCAAAATAAATGATCAATTCCCCACCCACATATCCCATCACACCGGGTCTTCTATCCCATCATTGCAGACCTCCTATTCTGAGATTCTTATCCCATTAAACTAAGCTTATTCCCATTACTCTAATATTTGAATTACACACCACAAACATCTTGACCACATGGGATTACATAAAAAATAAATCCCAAAACTCAGTTTCAAAGTTCTTTTTTATTCCACAATTATTACTTATCTTAAAATTATTTGTAATGTCATCAATCCTTACCCTTATGGATGCATCCTTCCCAAGGATAATCATCATCATCATAAATAAATCATCACATGGCCCCATTAATGGAAATAACTATGAAATGAATGACCACTTGGTCATAAGGTATTTTTCTTTGGTTTTATCAATCATTCATTTTCATGCATACATAATCTATAATCCACATCATAATAAATTATCATATAATATCCACTACATACATCTAACATGAATATTCATACATGTCATATGTCATCATGTATCCACCCACATCATAGAATTGTTAGTGCACCATAAAACACATAAACATTTCATATCATATCTCTCACCATATATATGCATAATCCCTACATCAAACATATTAGTATCATCTTAATGCATCCATACATAAACCTAAATCACATACATACCATCATATACATACCCATATTGCACCACCAATGTCAATCCATCACATATAACCATAATAACGTAGTATCATAATCCTACATTATCACAATATGTTGGTATTAAGGAACACTGAGAGGGGGGAGGGATGAATCGATGTTTATGACTTTTTAAACTTATTGAGCTTATTCTTAAACTATAAACCACATGAAATAAAAAGTAAAGTGATGAAACATAAAACAAACATCAACAATACCATAAAACCAAGATTTTATCATGGAAACCTATTTAAGGGAAAAACCACAGTGGGGACAGAACCAACAAATGAAAATACTATTCAAAAGTATTTAACATTGTTAAAGGTTTACAAAATGAATGCACATGCCTTAAGGTACCCTTCCTAGAGCTCATTTCTCAATTACAAAGGGAAATCTTACTTCCTTAAATATGTGGACTATAATCCAAAATAGATTGAACTAATATACAACATCTACATATGCTAAAACAGTTCCAATTTAGCTCAATATACCAAGTCAATACACTTCATACTATATCATTTCTCTGCTCTTACTCAGACCTTAAATCAACATATTTCATGCATCAATATACATACTACATCCCAAAATGATCGGCCAAATAGATCTTATATATTTATTACCAAGAATTAATCATCCATTCGGTTGACCTCAAGAACATTTACCAAAATGATGAAAAGTGTATAACTATCAGATAGATCTAACTCAAACACATAATGTGGAACTCAAATAATTCATCACACACTACTCAACAATTCATCCAATCATACTTGAACGTAAAATAAATCACCAAAATTGATCTGATAGATCCACATAAGGATCTACATCACACTACTACTTGTTCTTCACAGTATACCCAAACAATGTCACACATATCCTCATATCTCAAGAAAAACATAAAATCATCTATTACAAATCTGGGATATGATTAAATATAACTTGATAATGCTTTCTCCATGTTCACACAACTTAATATGAAACTATGTGTCCTAACCAAACCTTTTACCAAAAACTGTCAACTGCATTGTTAACTACCAGACTTAACTAATTCTACATTTTAACCTTCAGTTAGATCAAATATTGATATACAAACATATTTTAGTTAGTCACAATCAATGACAACACCTAAATATTTTAGAGTAGTGTCTCTTTCCAACATAATGAATATACACATGCATACATTTAGGGAAAATACATATATAGGTAACCATCATCAACAAAATCATCAATAATAATTAATAATGTTTGTAATGTCCATCATCATAATTTCCATGTCCATAATAAATGTCCATAACATAATCATATAATTCCATCAATAATAAATCATAATAATCATAGAACACACAATCTTGCAAAATTATACATATCATATATATAATAAAAAGGTGTGTCATGCTACTTGGTATGGGGCACTAGTAAATTTTGCCTCAACTCGAGTCTGTGAGTCTCAATTCAATTCATCCTCCCTCTCCCTCATCCCCACTAGGTTATCTAGGTTCCCTCATCCCTAATGACTATCTTGACATTACTAACCCCCCTCTATGTGTCTTGGTCATCTCTATAAAGGAAGGAGATCCAGCCCCCTCAGGAATTACCTAAAAGTACAGAGTCCTATAATACTCTTCCTCCATAGCCTATCTCTCAGATATCATGTGAGAAGCTATGGCATCTATCACGCCCTATGTGAATCACACATGATTCACCATCTATCATGCAATATCCCTATCTTCCCTATACTCCTCAATAGCCGCATATGCCTCCTTTCTTTATGTCCTTAACTGTTTGATATCTTCCTTAGCCCTATCTAGACCTGTCTCCATATCCCCCACTCTTATCTTTGTCTACTCCTCCATATATTCTAACTCTTCCCTCACTTCCTACTACATTATTTCCTATAAGGATCTCTGACTATATTCACTTACATTCTTCTAACGTCTATCTTCAAAATATTAGCCTGAGCCCTATCCATGTCCTTCTTTGTCTAGAAAAATGTTAAATCCATCTATAGTCTGTCCCACTAAGTGATAACCATGTCTCACTCTATCTCAAGTTCCACTTCCCTTTCCTTGTACTCATCCCTAGACCACACCATCATATATTAGGCCTCCTATGCACTCTCTAACTCTTTGTGTGGCACTATGTTTGTCAGTAGAAGCTGTGGCTATAATCCTATCCTTTGTCCATTTTCCCTCTAAGGACCTCATTGCCAATCCCATCCCTTCACAAGTGTGTCCTATTCCTACTTTGATAGGTCCTATCCTTGTATAATAGGTGCTAGCCCCTATCCCTATACCTAATCTTGTCCATGTCTCCTCCTGTGTGGAACCCTCTTTCTCAGTGTCATAGCTCTCCCCATTCTGGATGACTCTCATAGTTTCGCTCCATCATCTACTTTGTCATCATCATCCACTCCATTCCCTCCCTAATCAATGTCTATATCATCTCCTGGCTTCTCATCTTCTCTAACCTACCCTAAATAAATCAATCTAGTATGCCTATGTGCGGCCCACCATTTTTCATACTCCAATATCACCCAAAAATCCTCTGCATTTGGTCTATGGACCCATGCAATTGATGTCATCCCTAGGAAGCTAGACAATACATAAATAATATCCAAATATTTCCCCTATTAACTTGTCTCTTCTATCAAATGTGGGTACAAAAATCCATATCTAGCCTCTCCCTACACCATGCCAAACTGTCGCACAAATTCCCTAGGTCTATAGCTCTACCATATGTATCGTGCGGTCCAAAAACTAGAAATTTTTGTACAAATTTGCGTAGATAATGTATTTCCTCCACACCCCAATCCTCAGTCCCTATAGGGCGTCCATAGAAATGTCATTGAATCATTGAGGACCAGTCTCCAAATAATTGTGTCACCCACTAAAGAGTAATGTAGTGATTGTCAATACCTACATGCATATGGATCATGTACATTTTGATCTTGATCTCCTACTAGATAGAACACAATAATGTATCCCCAAGCCCACACTAGAAGAAAAGTGACACTCATCTTGAGGTTTTTGTACCCCCAATACAAACACATGTGGATATCATGCTACAAGTACCTAAAGATAGTATACCCCTAATATTACATCATTGTAGTCTCCCGTGTGTATTATAGTTCACTAGAACATCCCATAGAAATTCCATAACCTAAACAATTTGGCATCATGCATCCGTATATCAACCCTGCTAGGTATAGTGCTAATGGTTGAAAGTCCCTCTCCACTACAGGTTTCCATCTCTTCCTACTCTTTCTCATGGGTATCCTGAGAATTCTCCTCCCAAATTACCACTCCATATAGTACTTAGAGTCCTCCAATTGGTACTCTAGAATCATCCCTAAATTGACACTTGCATAATACTTCATACAAACAGTAACGTGATCCTCACCTCCTAGTAGGAAGATGAAAATATGATGGTTCATTGTGCCATCTATCTAACAATATTATCATCATCTCATTATGTGTCAATAGAAAAGGAAATTGGTGCACCCAATCTAGTCCAACAACAACTACTAGTGCCCAATCCTCCTTTGTCAAATATCTTTGTAACACCATAGTCGATGGGTAGTGCTCTGACAACCCGAAGGGAGGAATCACAACTTGCATCCAAAATTTTGAGCCAACCAATCCTTTTTTCAATGTTTACCATATTTTACCATTTTTCCATACCTTTCTAGGGCACCTTCTCCCTATCCTAAGATAACTATCAAGTGTCTTTACACTCTTGTTTTCCCTCAACCCTTAGCTTGGCTCTCCTAGTAAAAGATACCAATCCTTAGGCACTTGCACTAAAGCATGCAAGCATTGATCAATGCATGCACTGATCCACCAAAAACCCTAGTTTGTCCCCTCTACCCAACCACTATGGAGATGATGATCCTTTAATTGATGCCTCTAGTAGCAATCAACCATCCCTGCATCTCTAGAGAGACTAGTAATCTGATCAAAATCTATGATAAGGATGATCAGTCGAACAACATATCCACCCCTCATGTAATTCCCTCATAAATGCACATTAATTAATCCAAAATAAAAAATACAAAAAGTACAAGATAGGGGAAAGGAAGCTACCACATCATTGTACTTTTGTGGCCACTAGTAAACTCATACGTGCTTTCGAAGGTGATCCTTTCTCCTCAAATATACGATCACTTTCAGTTAGAGCTCCTTTCTTTGCCTTGTAGGTTTGATATTGAAATATTTTAGGGGCCCCTTTTCCTACTTGTAGACCTCCAATTGGCCCCTCTTCCATCTCTTGACCCCTATCTTTCTTTCACTTTCTACTTGCCACCCTATTGGTCATTCATAGTAAATTTTTTTTTCCACCCTTCTCTTTTTGTATGTTTTCAAAGAAATTTCATAAAATTTATTTTTTGCACCAATTTCTCGTGGGGACATACCCTTATATTATCTCTACTATGTACAACCTCTTGACCCATATTTCTCTATAAGGTATCTTTATTTTCTCTTATTTGATGTGATGCTATTTCAAACATCACATCAAAGAGGGGCAAAATGTATGTTAGGGTTTTTTCTTGCACAGCCTCTAAAGATGCTTGAATACTTAAATAACTCTATGACTCCCAATGCCTTTGATACTTTGAATCAAGCAAGAGAAAACACTAATTGATGAGGTATTTTGATAACACTGGGGATACCTATTATCACCTCCTTCTTTTTTGAGATCCACTGAATCAGGCAAGTCTTACCTATGACTGATTACTGACTTGACAGTATCTTTAGAGTGGATTTTACTTATGTGCTGAATACTCTATTTTTATATGAACATGTATATAAAAATGTAGATAACTATGACTATTCTGAGAAAGAGTTTGACAATCCAAATCAATATCTTAATGATAGCCAACAACAACATAATAGGGAATTTCATCTTTCTTTCCTTTTACAATTCTTATGAATCTAGGAGGAATAACATATTTGATTTACTCTTTAAGAAATCAACAAACTTTAACTGTAACCACTTATGAGTACAATTGATTTGACACAAGTATTTTGAAATTAATTGGTTTGAATAGTATTAAATATTTGGATGATGATAGATTACCAAACAAGTTCCTAGACTAGTGCCTATCCTTAGGCCTATAGAATCAATAAATGAAGATCCACAGAAAAATAAAAACAAAATACTGTAAGATGCCTTACAACCTACATGCAACTCAGATAAAATGCCTTGCAAACTATCCTGTCACCTCTACAATATTGTATCAAATCCTTAAATATTGTTATGCTCCCTGAAACTACTCACAAAACTTAGTTCTTTCCTTGAAAGAAACTTCCAAGCAATTAGATAGCTACCTTGTAACCAATATGCTTAAAAATTCCTTACTAATTATAAAAGAGAATACACAACAAAATAAAGATACGACAATAAGATAGAGTAAAGTTGCACTGTATTTTATTCATATGTTTCTTCTTCAATACATAAAAAAATCAAAAAAGCTCAAAGACACAGACTGAAATTTAGAAAGTCTGGTTTTCAATATATTTCATCTCCCTTTTACAATTAAAAATTTGATCTATTTATAGGTCTTGAACCATCTTGGAATCCTTAACATTAGGATGCAACAAGCTTTGGATGGTTTAAGGAACCTAACCCTAAAAGTATAGAAAATACAAAGAATGAGAATATAAAAGCGGTGGGAAGACAAAAACAGGGAATGAGATCTGATCTTCTTTGTCTTCTTGTGGAATCTAGCGCCTTTGTCTGACAATATTCAGGATAGCATCTGATTTTCATTTTGAGACTAAGTGACCACCATTTCAGGCTAACATACACTTGTCTTTTGTAATAACTAACCTCCCTATGCTCAATGGTCAGGTGTCAAGTGTTCCTCTTTATTCTTCATCTAGGATCTCCTCTATTACCACAAGCTTCTTTTTATTTGGCTTGGTCATTAAGTCCCATGCTGTCACTTCATCTTCTGTAGACCATTTGAAACTCTATGTGTTCTACAGTTGCCCTGTCTGCCTCTCCCATCTAACATTAGTGATGTTTTTAACATCCATTAAGAACTTGTTTATGTCAGTTTTTGCCTTAAAGGCCTCATCCAAAATCTTATTAAAACCTTCCAAATCTAGATCAAATCCTGAAATAAATGCCTCATTGCTTGGCATTCTACTATCAAATTCATTCCTCCAAGCCTCCAAGGCTTTGACCTAATCATCTTCTCCTTTCAAAGGAGGAAAAAACCTATTAAACTCCAGTGAAAACATGCCTAACTTAGCCTCTATTTGATTTATCTTTCCTTTAAAGAATGATAAAGCTATATTTACTTTTTTAATCCCATCCTCTACCTCTATTACAATCTCAGGTAAATCTGATCTAAGTGGCTGCAAAGAGGCAAGCCTTTCAAATATTTGGACCCTAGGAGACCAAGTAACAAAATAAGGGCTCAAAACAACAATATACCCTAATGCTTCAACATGTAATGTGGGTAATTTATTGTAGGCATTAAGGATGACATCTATTTTGTCTTTGAGTATATCTATCCTATGCTGAATAATGCATCTGAATGCATTTAGGGCTACCTCATTGTTCCTTTTGCCCACGTCTTCTGTTTCTACCACTTCCTTTGCTTCAGCTTTCTCCTCTATCAGCAAAGTCTATACTGAGGGCACATAAACCACTTCAGGTTTCTCTTGTAGTTGCTTCATCGACTCAGCAATCACCTTATCTTGCTGATGTATCTTTATGTGGCATAATTCCCTATCCTTTGCTAGGGCACTGGTTTCCTCAACCAAAATTTGACACTTCTCAGACAATTGTTTTGTCTTATCTTTGTTTAAGTGTGCCCAATGGGTCATGATCTGAGAAACCTTAAGATCTCCAGTGTTTTGTACAGTCTAGACCATTTGATTCCCCACCATGCTCTCCTGAATATCTACTAGTTGAGGCTTTTGGTCACTTGGAGATAGGTTCCACATGGCAAAGGCTTGTGATTTTGGACTATATCCAAATCCTTTAATCATGTCACCCATCTGAATCTCACTAGCCAATTTGAGGTCTGGCTTCTTTGTAATCTGATCAATAATGAATACTGAGACTAAATCCTAGCCCTCATCAAGCAAAATGGCACTGTTCAAAACCATTTTTCTTGCCTCATCTAGAGAGACATCCTCACTATCAGGGTCATAGGCTTGTAGAGCTAGCAAAGCCTCATTTGTAACTGTCTCTTCCCCATCTGTCTTTATTTTTTCCCTGATTTGTTCCTTCTTCTGCCATCTCAAAAAAACTTTAAATTCATTAGTTTTAACAAAATTATCATCACTTAGGAACTGCTGCTGGTGAAGTAGCCTTTCTTCAACACATGCCTTAAGAGGCAATTCTATGTTCTCCTCTTCATCAAACTGTTTCTTCTTTCCTTGTCTGATGATTTTCCTCAAATTATGGTCATATAACCTATTGCCAAGGTCAACCAGGGTCAACCTTTTGCCTCTTAGTGGTAGGATCTTCTATATCATCTTGTTGGGACACCTCAGTCAGGTCTATGATATGGTCTTGTTCTTCCTGTACCTGTGTTGCCTCTACAACATTTTGTTGAGGTTGGTCAAATTGAGGTGGATGGGCATATTCTCCATCACTATTACTTTCATATTTAGATTCTAAATACTCAGACTCTTTTCCTCCTTTCTTTGTATCTAAAACATTGTCCAACTACTCATAGAGTACATAAAAATTATCAATCATAGCTTTAATCTTATCAAAATAAGGTAGGTCAGGGTAAAAACCTCCAAATGATAGTCCATTTCTTCTTATTTGCTTTTCCAAATTTAGCAACTCCCGAATTCTCTCCCTTCTTGTCCTTATCTCATCTTCATCAAGGAGATTCCTTGTAACATCCTCCTCCACAAAAAAACCATGAACATTTGTATTTGGTATGGTAGGAGTCAGGAGTTTCCTAGCTCCTACAATGAATCCTTCTGGGTCAATGTATCTATACAATGTTTCTCTCATCTTGTAGCTTTCTAGCCATGTGCTCACCAAATCAATAGCACCCTTACCAATAATAAACTGAAAGATTTTAAATTGCCTAGGGGTTAATTTCCCCTTCCGGTGTGGTGCAAGATGTTCATTGTCTATTAACAATAGCTGCTAGATGAACTCCATAGCTGCAACTTGTGATGGCACATGATAGGATAGGACATGAGGAGGATGGGTGCATCCATATACCCTTGTCATAGTAAAATTCTCTTCTAAAAAGAAATCTCCCTAGTTGTGATCACCCTCCCATTTTTCCACATACTCACAAGGTCTCAACAATTGTAGTACCTTTACTGGGAGCCTAGTCTTGCTAATACCCATGCTCTGCATCAATGGATATACAATCCAGTTGTCAAATCAACAAAAGTCACAATATTTGGATGTATAATTCCATATCCTTACCGAAAATTGAAGAGGATTAGGTCGGTCCTAAAAAATCCTCTGAGGATTCAAGTTATTCACATTCATGATCCCATGATTGAAATACAATAACAAATGCATCATGATAGAATAATGGAAAAACCTAGGTTCCTTTTCCTTGGGATCTTTCATCTTCTTCTGCACAGCTACAAATCCCTCATTCATTTTATCAATAATGTACTGTACATAATCATAACTGGTGCTAGAATGCACATCTTGCAAATCTAGTACCATCATTAAAATTCTAGAGTTTATTTTCTTTGCTCCTCCATCTATACCCAACACTCTACACAAGGCATAAGAAATGTACTTAATATAGAAATGTAAATCTTTAAAAGAGTAGGGTGCAGTCCCAGGTATAGGGCTAATATGATTCCTAACCTCCTTAAGCATGTGCTTTTGCAATTGGTTCCTAGCAACACTAGGTTGTAACCTATATCTCTCTTCTTGCTTAGTAATATTTATCTTGGTGGACATGGTACTGTATAAGCCAAAGGCTTGCATGAATGAATTCCTATTCAAAATTAAAAAGGCAGTACCATCATTTTTCTTAATTTTCCTAGACAGAGCATCATAATGGCTTGCAAGACCTAGAAACAAGTCTACATCTATATAAACATCAGGAAAAATTAACCTAGCAAGACCACTAGTCCAAGGGTTTGATACTGGGATGGCTTTATTAGAATTATTATAAAAATAATTGAACAGAGAAAAACCTATGGAACCTGGAGTGCTAGCATCTCTGATTTCACAACAGTCATCTACGAGTAAATTTGCATTTTCCATCTTGTTCTGTGTGGACCCTGGCAACAACTTCAAGAATTCATCAGAGAAATTCCTCTTTCCCTTGGCATCATCATCTACTTCATCACACTTCCCACTGGTAGAAGCCACACTAACTGCTTTACTCATCTTGTTCTGTTTCCACTTCTCCTTCATCAATATTGAGACAAATCTCCTCTCAGGACTCACTACTCTCCTCTGTGCACTGCTAGAAATTCAAGAACCTTGATAACCGGAGAATTACCCTGAAATTAAACAATTTCTACCTTTTGAACACAAAAGGCCTAGAAATTCTTCACTCTGCAATTCTGGATGTATGAAAAATGAAAATAAACCTACGATCATCTCTTTATGGCAACCTTCAAAGTACTTAGCTCATCATTGAAAAGACAATCAATTTTGCTTTCAAGTTAACATGCTGTGAAATTAATTGAAATCCTAGCCATAGCTTATGAATGTGACAGGAAATCAAATTCATATGGGTGCGTTTCCAGAAAAAACTTTATAAAATTTGAACATAATGACATGTCTTCATATGATTGGTTCTTCACCAGACATCTCAGCTACCTTTTTCATGTAGTAATTAATCTTTTGGATTCTCATTGGACGCTGAATCTCTATGTTGTCATGTCAGCAACTGCCACCTTTTATCATTTTTCATATTCAGTGACCACGCGACTGTGCAATGTCTCTTTGTTGCTGATCACATTTCTAGCCCTCAATTCTTCTGCAGATCTAGCGACTGTATGAATTACTTCACTTGGCTGAGTATGTTTTAAAAACCTTAAATCATTTAGAGACTACACGACATACCTTATCTCTTTACTGTGGACACATGTCTCATCTTAACTGTTTATCTCCAAATTGCTGAAGAAACGCTGACTTAGCATTTTTAACCAGTGACTACCCGACTACCATGTACTTCAGTCACCTTGTAGTTTGTTGCAAAGTCTTGGCATCTTTTACTTAACTGAATTTTTAATTGGAGACTATGCGACATGAGCATTTAACATATCACTTAACTGTGTTTTGATCTAGATACCCCGCGACTGAAGTAATCACTAAATCTCATAAAAATTCACTAACTACATGATACTTTGCATGACACCATGAATTAACTGCATGTTTCCATGTTGCCTGATGACGTGTTTCTGCATTGGGAGACTTTGCGACTGAAGGGTTTCACCAAGTCTCATAACTTATCAGGAATACTCTATTTCTTTCTGAGACATCCCGACAACAGTTAATCGCCAAGTCTCATGAAAATTTGGAATATGCTTTTAGGATCAAGCAACTCAGTGACTATTAAAAAGCACATGACTTTTGTAACTTAAGTTTCTCAAAAAGGTAATGTAAAATTAGAAACTCGATTATCATTTTAGGGATTTTTTTCATTTTGACTTAGAAAATAGCTTAGGGTTTTGGGTTTTTGCACTACTCAAGTGGATTTTGACCTAACAACACAGAATTTCATAGGGATACTTCAAAAATAAGACATACCTTTCTAATTTGGGATAGAACTTGGCATGAAGACATCAAACTTTAGGGCAAACCAACAAGACCAGGAATACAACCAACAATGTAGATGTAAAAAAATGTCTCTTGTGAATTTATTAAATTCATGTTAACCCAACCTTTTACTTAGTTTATTTTTAATTTAATTAACTACCCAGCCTATAAATATAATTAAATTTTAATTAACTAATTACACTATTCCCCTTAGCCTATATTCAAAAAATTCTCATTATTATTTGGATATTTATCCTTTTTCCTAATCCTATGATTTAATTGATTCCTAATTAATTAAATCTAATCTTAACCTAAATCCCTATCCTATTAACCTATAATCATACCCCTAAGCCTACATACTAATTAATCCTAGATTAATTAAGCTAATTTTGTGATTCCTACAACAATTAGCATTTACCTCCATTTTTAATGTGTCTCTCAAATGTGTGAGCACATCCTCCAAATTTAACCACCAACCTTACATAAATAGCTACTTACCTTCTTACATCTTTGTATCCCATATCTTCTTGGCCCACTCTCACACATGTGTGAGACACCTTGAGCCTCTCAACTCTTAGACTTGTCACCTACTTGACATTTATTTCCTATTCATCTAATGTTTCTCACACATGTGTGTGAAACACATCACCTTGAATGACCAACTACTTTACTTATGTGGCTTCCACCTCATATATCCAAATTCATCCTAGCCCTTCATTCCAATTTTGAATCTCAACCATCTATTTACCTCTAAATCCTATAAATAGGAACGTATCCTTATGCATCTCATCCATCGCTAAATTGCATTTTTATCATGCTAGTTTAATTATAGAATTCTTAGTAACCATTTGTGCAATATTAGTATTTGTATAACATCTCACTTATCATAGTTAAAAAATCATGGCACACTTAGCTTAGTTTTTTCATCTCCATTCACTAGTTTTATCTAGTTTCTCCATTTAACTTTCATACTAGTAGCATCATTCAACCCATTTAATGTTTAGAACCTTTTTGGGGATAAATTATTTATGTTTGTAGAGTATGTCCCACATAAAATAACTTAATGAGCACATCAATGGGGTTTCCCTTCCTATTGAGTCAATTTAAGGATGGAAGCTTGATGTTGGACAAAACCTATGCTATTACAAAAGATGTGATTTAAGCTATAATTGTTTTGTGCAATTCAAGAAATATTGCTTGTGAGAATTCCATGAAGTATGAAAAATTTTAGAGGCTTACTAGTATAGACCAAGATCTGTATGCATTTCTAATCAATACCCTTGGTGATCTAGTTGTGAGTAATGTTGTATAATACATTACATATAAAATCATTTTTCTATAATTGTGAAGGTGCTAAATCTTTTGTAGCTATGTATCTATCACACAAGATGAATTACAAAATATAATATCATAATATTATAATTCAAAATTATAATATACTAAATTATATATTAAAAAATAATTATAAATTATTCAAAATAAACTAAAATTTCATCAATATTAATAAGTCTCTTGACAAAGACAGTGTACAAAAAAATTTCATGAAACAAAGTAGATCTATCAAATATATGTATCAGAGTCAAATTGTTTTGACCATTCAAATAATCATAAAATACTTTTCACAGTTTAACTTCAAAATTAGAATTTAGACTATAGAAAAATAAAATTTAGATGAAAATGAAAAATAACTAAATTAATTGATTCAAATATAATTTTTAAAGTAATAGTTAATATTACAAACTATAAAATAATTGTAATAAAACAAACCTAACAACAAACATTGAAGAGGGAGAGCTAGACTCACAGGATTAGCAGTAACCAGTGGCAAGGTTGTCAAAAGGGTAGAAACTATTGATAGGGTGAAAAATACTAATGTGTCCAGTCCCAACAAAGAGAGTGAATAACCTATAAATAGAGAAGAGGATTAGAACACAATTTTATGCTTTATTCAAACAACAAGATGCCTTAAATAGGCGTTATACAAATAGTTACAAACTGTTATACAGTTAGTAACGGGAAGAACATATAGTTAAAACTATAGATTTATGCAATACTACCAACATTTACCCCCTTATTACATTAATCTGAACAAGAGTGGAACATTGCAAGAGTTTTGAACCTAACCCTTCTCAAGAAATTGATGAAGCATCTTCACCAATCCTCCTCTCTTGCCCAAGAAACACCAAAGTAGCTGCATCAGTGGATTTATTGACCATAGAACTTGAAACAATCTACACCACATGAGTTTTCCCACATCCCATAGACAATGAGACACATTTCCTTAAAAATTTAACATCTGCAAAAGAAGGATGAGAATGAGAAAGAAGAAGATGAAGAGAGTAAAGTAAAAGGGGGAGAAACACATCAGAACAGTAAGAAGCATGATGCTAAAAAGGTTTTTCCATTAATGCCAAAGGGGGAGATTATTACTTGAAAAAATCCTCTACAAGCTAAAGAATGATTTTGATAATATTGTTATTTCTAGAAACTAACATCAAGGATAGGAAACAAACATCAAGTATAGAGTACTATTTGAAAAGCATAGTTTATCAGTAAAGAAGGTTATGACTATAAACAAAGTTTAGCAGAAAGTTTTATCAGCGAGAGGAAACAAGAAGACTAGAATCAAGAATGACATCCCATTATCCCATTGGCCTATGCAAGAATCATGAAACCCTAATTAGGTCAGTCAGATTTAGGACAGACAGATTAGGTCAAGACAATACTTTAAAAAGGAAATAAGAGAAGGAAAGAGATATGGTATGGAGAAGAAGAAATAAGTGACAACGCAGAGTATGAAAAAGTATCGGTGAAGATAAGAGAAGTGTAAATAAAAGAAGGAACATAGCAGAATGATATCTAAAAAACATTAGAAGAAAGCATTCACGGGTCAAATTTATTTTTTATTTATTCCTAAAAATTTAGCTACAATATTGTGAAATCCCTTAATCGAGTAGTCTCTAACTGGTCTGAGAAGTTCTATTTAGGAACTTATTGTAAATCCTTTAATAGAGTGAAAACTATATAAGTGGGATAAATCCTTTAACCGGGTTACTCCTAACATGGTATAAGACTTTAACAGGTCTCTAGGTTAATCCCATAACTAGGTAGCATTTAATAGTAATTTTGTAAGGTCTTAACCGGACACCTTATTATTGCAGTGATAAGTTGTGGGTGCCATCCCCACTACAATTTTTCCCTCTCACCAAGGGTTTTATGTGACACCAAAATATTGTGCTAATTGTTTGAGTGTTTATATGTTTATGTTTGTTTACTTACAAAAGATATTGGTTATTAGTTATCAGTTAATATTATAGTAGTTATCAGATAAAGATAGAATAGATATCAGTATCAGTAACAATAAGAGTATAAGTTTGAGATTTATAGGGCATAAGTGTGAATTTTTTGAGGTACTGATTCACCCCCCTTCTCATTCAGTAACCTAAATCTTTCCAGCAATTAGTATCAGAGCATATTGGTTCTCTAGGAGAAAATTTTAACAACTTGGGGTAGATTTGGGATAATAGAAAGTTATAAGTGTCAAAAATAGTTGGAGGAAGCCCTAGAAGGTTATAATGAAATGATTCATGAATTGAATAAAAAGATAAAGACATCATTTAAAAAAAGAAGGAACTTACCAAAAAAATAAACATGAGCCTTGATGACTGTTAGTTCCTTTTCTTGCTAACACATAAAATACTTGTAGTAAGCTTGCTCTATTATCCCAACACTGATCAAGAAAGAAAGAAAATGACAAAAACAAGGTTTTCAAACCCCCTACACTTTGATTTCCACAACCTTGGGTGGGTTTAGCCTTTTTCACTTGGGATATTCAAATTATGACAATTTATTTCATCAAGTGCATGGTGGAGTTACAGATTTTAACTTCTGTAATATTTATTTGACAAACTAAAACATAATAATAAAGATCAAATTTTTGGTGATAGCCACCCACTCCAAAAGAATAGAAGACCAGTGTTTTATCCTAGGGCATTGGATTTACTTTGAACATTTATAACCATTTTCCATAAACATAAACTTAAAAATAACTACAAATCTGAACATAAAATAGATATACCTTGTATATCAACCCTCACACATATGCTCAGATAATCATTAGATTCATTATATGCCCCAAGTTTCACTGCAATAACCCTAAGATATTTTAATCTTTCCTTGAAAGAACCCCTAAGACAATTTCAAAATCTACCTAACAAAGATATAAATTGAACAATCCTTAATTACTCAATTTAAACAAAACTCAAAACACAATAATGAAGACAAATATTCATCATAAGTTTAGAAACTATTGATGGAATCCATTTGTATTCATATCAAAAGAGTTAATTACATTCAATAGTAAGCTTTCAAAACCCTTATCAAAATTGGTCTCAAACCAAAGTTTGTACAACATAATTGTATTTCAAAATGTAAAAAATGACTATCCCTTTCCCAGTAGTCTTGGAATCCTTTTATAAATAAGGATGCAACAAGCTTCGGACTACATGGGAAGAATAAAAAAATCTTGCAACAACTTTAAAACTGAAAAAATAAAAAATTTGAAACAAAACACGAATGGCATAAAATCTACTAATTTTGAACATAATTGGTTGCTACTTTGAAAAATATCTTTCTATCATTTCAACGAAATATCTTTCTATCCTTTTAGCTTCACTTCCCATCTGTTCACTTCTTTGGTAGTGGGCCAATCAAAATTCTTCTCCTGCTCTAGCTTAGCCAAGTCCTTTGTCCACCTGGCATCTACAGTTGTTTTTGCCTCTGCAATGAATTTTTTCATGTCTATCTCAACTTTGAACAAATTGTCAATCAGATCATTGCACTAACTTGCATCTGTGTCCTTCTTCAAGTTTTGTTTGACATGATCAGCATTCCATATTTCATAAAATTCCTTCTCCCATTCTGGTTGTGTTTTCAGAGCATCAGCATCATCATAGATCTTAGGAATATGTGTAGGGCACTAATCACCAAAAAGTTGCAACTTATTATTAATTAGTTCACCTTTACCATTAAAGAAAGCATAAGTAACATTCAGATCATTTACCATCTCAATGGTTTTTATTACTTTATTAGGGAAATCATCACTATACAACATTTTTTTCTTTAACTTATCGATAAATTTATTTCTTCCTGACCAAGTTCTGAAGGTTGGATCAAGAAATGTCATGGCTTCTGCTGCTATCCTGGAAGCTTCTTGTAATGATCCATACAAAGTGTGCACCATTTCAGTCTTTTGTTTCAAAATATGAACCTTGTGTTGTAAGATGGAAAGGATAACAGGAACTACACTATCATTTTTATCTTCAGATAGCTCCTCTGTCTGGCCTTCTCCTAATGCTATGTCACCTTCTGTTTCTATCGCAACATATTTCTTTTCCATCTCAACCACCTGAGGAATTTCATTTGTCCTCTTTTCATCCAATTCTTTCTTTAATTTCTCTATTTCTTCTTCCAAAGTATGGTTATGAACCATAACCTCTTCATGGTTCTTGGCCAAAGCCATCATCTGAAAAAAAAAAAGTATGTTCATATCTTTTGGATAAGTCCTCTATTTTTCCCAAGTTCATAAATGAAACTTGGGTCATAAGTTGGGAAATCTGGGTGTCACTGGTATTCTGTAAATTCCAAATCATCCTGTCTAATTTTTCTCTTCTCTAATACTCAGAACTAGAGGCTTGTGTGTAGTAGGATCAAGGGACCCGATAGCCAAATTTTTGGATTTATGATCAAAACATGATCCTCTTAACACATCATCTACCTCAAATTCTATCTTGAAATTTCATGTCTTCTAATCTGATTGATGATGAAATTAGACTATAAATCCCAGCCAGGCATCAACAACACTCCACTTTTTTGTACCAAAAGTGTTTCCTTCTCCATGGTTATTAACTCACTTTCAAGGTCATACTCCTGAAGTGTCTTTACAATCTCCTCATTCTTTTCCTCTTGTCCTTCCTCTATTATCAAGTTCTATCTTAAATCCTATAGCTTCAGCTTAATCAGGAAACTCTTGAACTCTTTTGATTTGATAAAGTCATTATCCTTGATGAATTCACTGGCCATCATTACCCTTTCATCCATTTTTTTACTTAAGATCATTTCATTCTCTCCCTGGCCTTCATCCTCTAGCACATTCTACAATTTTTTCCTGTTTTTCCTGAAGTGCTTTCCATGCTCTTTTACCACTGCCTTAGCCATGCTTTTTCTAGCTTGCACCATTCTATCCTCTACTTTTTTCTTCTTTCTAGGTAGTTTCCTAGTAGAAGTGGTTTCTTCACCAACCTCTTCTTCTTGATGTAATACATGTTCCTCATCATGCAAAGCCACTATATGTGGAGATCCTTGAGATTTTTCATCTTCAGCATTGAAATTTGGTACTTGTGCCATTAAGCTATCATATAATTCTAGCATCTTCTCAATTCTCTATAAGTATGGCATGTCAGGGAAAAATCCAGAAAAAGATTTATCTGATTCTTTCCACTGAACTTCAACTCTCATGAGATCTTTCCAATTTCTTCTTCTTTCCTGAACCTCAACTTTGTTCACTCTATTCCTCACAACATCTTCCTCATCCTAGGCTTCATGATCTCTCACCTATTGCCAAGGAGTCATACCCTTTGAGGCTATCTTAATGAATTGTTCTAGATCATAGAAGCTTGACACCATGGTGGATAGTCTATATTTATTTAAAAAGCCATTGATATGTTCAAAGGTTTTAATCCCTATAGAAAAATCATATCCCACCCATAACCTTGGGGTAAAATTACCCTTCTTATGCCCTTCTAGGTATTCTTTATCTACCCATGTAATTTGCCAAATAAATTCTAGAAAGGAAATTCTAAGTGGAACAAATAAAGGGAGACCATGGGGTGGTTGTGAACAACCATAAACCCTAATTATAGTGAATTGATCAAAGAAAAAGAAGTCTCCCCAATTATGGGCAATAGACCATCCCTGAATGATAGCCCATGTTCTCAGCAATCTCTCAACATCAGTTGACAACCTTTCCCTCTTTACCCCTACCATATCTAAGATTGGATAAAAAATCCAATTATGAAAACAAAAAAAACAAGAGTCCTTAGAAGCACTATCCCATACCTGAGTCCATCTCTGAATAGGCATTTCGACCCCATGCTCTAAATCAAATAATTCTAGCTCCTTTTCCAGCTTATCCCTGTTGTATTATAAAATTAAGAACATCAAATGTAAGTAATTCTTGAAGGAAGGAAGAAACACAACCTATTGTATCTCCACCAGTGTTGTATGTATAACATCAATAATATAAACTACATAATCAAAATCATTATTGACCCCTACATGTTGAATATCCATGCCCATCATTAATAAGTAAGAAGAGGTGGTTGAATCTGCATCAAAACCTAGGAATTTTCTTAAGCCATAAACTGTGCATTTGATATAGTTGTGGAACAAAGATAAGTCAAAAGGAGGCTTCATGTTGTTTGGGACTAACACCAAATATTTGTCTACTCTGGGCATGATTCTAGGCATCTCATGTTTCTTTATATGTTTCTCCCTCTTTCAAAAATCAACCTCTATCTTGTCTAAATCAATTTATGTACATATTTCACCGTGAATTTTGAAAATCTTAGATAGTGTCCTATTTATAGCCACTAGGGATTCTTTGTTTTTCTTTCTAATTAATCTAGCTACTAGACAGTAACTTTTAGCTAACTCTTTTATTAAATCCACATCAACATAAACATCGATAATAATCAATTTTTCCATATTCAAATTCCATGGGTTACAAATAGGGACTAACTTAACCCTATTGTTCAAAAATTAATGAAATAGAGCATTACCAAAATAGTTGAGTGTGACAGGGTTCCTGCATTGGCGCCATTTATCCATCCATTCTTCCCAATCTACACTATTTTTGTTAGAAGTCCCTGGTAAGAGGTCTATAAATTCTTCTGAGTACTTCTTCCCTGCCACTATTTTCTTCCCAGTTCCCTTAGAAGTTGTGCTTGTGGTGGCCTAACTCATCTTGCCCTCTAAAAATTTATCTTAGACAATATACTCTACAATTTTCTCAGAAAATTATGAAAGAAGAAAACAAGAATTGTGTAGAATTCAAGAAAATAATTTACTTTTATAGCCCATCACATCGACAACTTGTCTTCTTTACTGCAACTTCTCACACTTGCATAAACCAGTCATTAGCTTCTGAAACTAGTGTTTTCATCAATTTAAACTTGCGTATCCTCACTGGAAAAACTGTATATTTTTCCCTTTTTGCATTTAAAACTGGGGACAGGACAAATGGTAGAAGATTGCATACTCACTGTACAAATCCAACGTTCAAAACCTTTTGTGCGAGTGAGTGAAAAACTCTCTTTCTATTACCCTATCATGCACTCCCAATGACCTTATGTCTTGACCTTGATCATCTAGCGAGTGAGAGATAGCCTTTGATGTCTTTTATCCGTCTTAGTCATGCACTCGCATTGCTTTATTTCATCATACCTGAAACTTCACGAGTGAGTGATGACTAAACAACTACTTGAAATTTTATCTTTTCGCATACTCCAGCATCCTTTTGAGTTGATCTTCTATCTCTCCTAAGTGAGAGGTAGCCTCTCTAAGAACATGTTAATAACCGAGTCACTCACTCACTATGCATTTTTTGATAATTGCTAAGCCTTAGAGAGTAAGCGATGGTCATAAAATCCTTTACTTACATACTCACGGCTTGACAAAAATTAACTACCGATACACCATGACTGAGCGCTGACATGAAAATATTCTTTGGTCACACACTCGTTGATGAAAAATGTTAAGTGAATCATCCACTGCGACTGAGCGATGATTTCTCTTTCCCTTTCAGGTGCACATTTGCATGGCAAAAATATTTAATTACCAACCATTGGCAAGTGAGAGATGACTAAAAAATACCTGGTTGCATACTTGCACAGAAATATCTTAAGTGAGAAAACCATCCATGAGTGAGTGATGCCACCATTTTCTTCATTGAACTTCCTTTAGGCATGCACTCACCATACAAATATGTCTTGACCTTTATTACTCACGAGTGTGTGAGTGCTCAAACATTTCCTCCATTTCTCACTCGCAATACCAAATGCTCTGAATGAATCTTCAATGAGACTATGCAATAAAAACATATAAGCACTTATAAATAATGCATCACTAGCTCACACAAAAAAAGACATTAGATAAAATCCTTAGTGAGTGAGCGATTATTCATGGACAGAACTTGACTTGCGCACTCATACAGTAAAAGACATAGAATGAAAGATTTCAGCGAGTGAGTGATTAACCTAACATTTTCCTCGCTCACGCATTTTTGGGCTAAAAAGATAATAACACAAATAGACCGTGATTACATGATAGACATCTTCTAGACCATTCGTTCACTCGCACAACTACAAACTGATAGACCAAAGACCTTGGCGAATGAGCGATGACTTAAATCTCCTCAACTCGCACACTCATAGTCTAAAAACTTGAAGTTGAAGACACACTATGACTGTGTGATAAACACTTTTGACAACTTGGTCTCTCACTTTAATAGCTAAGTCAACTCATCATAAAAACATCTTGATTGTACGACCACAAACAAACCAATGAATCACTCACTCGCGTAGCCAAAAAATCACTTAAAAGAAACAACGTGACTGCATGATTAAGCTTGAAAAGTGACAACTTGAATAATTAACACAATTTGAACCCCTTTTACATGAAATGACAAAGCTTTGAGCACAATTACGTGGGAAAAGACCAAATTTGAAAATTGAACAAACTGTTAGAGAATAGTGCTAACAATGGCTCTGTTTGGGGAAAGTTAATATCAAGATTAACAATTAGAATCCAAAACTTTGGGAAACAGACCAAAACCCTAAAACAAAAGTTGTACACACACACACAATAAAACCAAAACTTAAAATAGGGAAACCTAAACTACTATGCATGGAAAAGTAGAATTATGAGAAATAATACTTCAGAAATTGTCCATTCCTTGGCAATTCCTGCATCTTACCATCAGAATCCTTGAGAAAATATGAGTCTTGACCATGAAAATCCTAAATTACAAAGGGGCCCATCCATAATGATTCAAATTTACCATGTTTTCCCTTTTCTTCTTTTCTTGCATTCCATTGGAGTACCATGTCATTTATCTGAAACTTTCTCTCAGTTGCTCTTTTTCCAAACAAGTACTTAGATTTCTATCAGATTTTTAGATTTCTTTAATGTGCTTCTGCCCCTATTTCTTCCAATTCCACCAATTGAACCATCCTATCCATCATGGGTTCTTGCATCTCAAATTCCTCTTCTTGCAAAAACTTATAGATAGGTAAAAAATTATTCAAAGGCAATCTTGCCTAAATTCCATAGACCATTTCAAAAGGGGAAACCCCTATTGATCTCTTTATTGTTGCCTTGTCAGCCCAAAGGGCTAACTTCAACTTTGATTTCCAAGACTTCTTATTATTTTCCAAAATCCTCTTAATGATCTTCATTATGCTCTTATTGCTGGAATTAGCCTGCCCATTTTCTTGAGGATGATATGGTGAAGAGTAAGATACAATAATTCTATAATCTTCACATAAGTCCTTAAACTCCTCAGATCTAAAACACATGGCATTGTCCATGATTAGTCTAGTAGGCACACCAAATTTGGTCAAAATATTATCCATTAAGAAATCCATTACCACCTTGCTGGTTTCCTTCTCGGATGGGATTTCTTCTATCCATTTGGTAAAATAATTTGTAGCCACAAGAATCCAACTGTGGCCTCTAATGGAATTTTCAGTAAACTCTCCAATAAAATCAATGCCCCATTGGGAAAAAGGTGCTTCCACAGTCATTGGATACAACAAAAATGATCTTGAAAATTTCATTTTAGAAGAGAACCTATGGCAAGGTTCACATATTTGTACAATTTTTTGAGTGTCCTTGAAAAGAGAGGGGTAGTAAAAACCAGCCCTAATTATTTTATGAGATGTGGTTTCTGTAGAGTAATGCCCTCCACAAACACCATTGTGGATTTCACCCAAAACTCTCTTGGATTGTGACTTATCCAAACAAAATAATAGGAGTCCATCCCTATTTTTCCAAAACAAATCACCCTGCACTAATACATATCTTTGAGCTTGTAGCCTAAGAGTCTTTTTTTCAGTATCTGACATGCGCTCTGGACATTTAGCATTTTTTAGTAAGAACACAATATCAATATACCCTGGTTGCAACTCTATGCTAGTGTGATTCATACTTGTTTTCTGTACATTATTTATCTGAACCAACTCCATGTTTGTGTTAGTCATGAGTTTAGCTAAGCCCAAACCCCTTACCAATTCGGTAACTTGAATTTCAAGGGTTGAATTCCTCAATCTTGTTGATCCATCTACATATTTTTCTAGTGACTTTAAATTGAGATAATATGTCTTTCACAGTTGCATGTGGGACATAAGAAGTCACTTTTGCACAAAATAGGTAAGGCCTAAAAACATTGACTGCCTTGACCAAAGCATAAGCTTTCTTTTCCTTTATCTCATAATTTAATTATGTTGCCTGCAGAGACTTACTAAAAAATGTGATCGGGTGTTCAAATCCATCACTATCCTTCTGCAACAACAATGCAACAATAGTATGAAATCAAGTGAAAGAAAACAAAGAGAAAAGTCTCTCGTAATCAGGGGATCTTAGAATTGGTGCTTGTTGAATGACCACTTTTATTTCATCAAATGTCAACTGGGCCTCTTTGTCCCATTCAAATTTATCATTCTTCTTCAACAATTTTACTATGGGTTTCACTATTTATGCAAATTTGGCAATGGATCTTCTTACAAAGTCCACATTTCCTACAAAAGACTATACACCTTTGATGTTATTTGGAGGTAAGCCTTTGTTAATAGCCTCTACCCTCTCAGGGTCAATTCCAACTCCTTCTTCTGAGACTATATGTCCTAATAATTTACCTTCTATCACAACAAAGTGACACTTATTTGGGTTTAATGAAATCCCATATTCCAAAGCTTTAGCAAAAATATTTTCCAAATGTTTATAGTGATCCTCATCTTTCTTGGAATATGTAGTCCGATCATCTTGGTACACAACCATAATTACATTTACAAACTCTCTTAAAGCCACATCCATGGCTCTTTGGAAAGTAGTTCCTACATTCGTCAGGCCAAATGGAATCCTCACATAAACATACGTACCCCATGGGGTAGTGAATGTTGTTTTGAACTATTCAGACTCCTAAACCAACACTTGGTTATAACCAAAAAACCATCCATCATGGATAAGAGTTTACAACCAGTAAATCTTTGCAAAATTTCCTCCATATTGGGCAAGGAATAATTATCTTTTAAAGAGGCTACATTCAAATTTATGAAATCTACACATAACCCAATATCACCATTCTTTTTCTGACTGGCACCAGATTAGATACCCAAGAGGAATGTCTGATTGACTTTATTATCCTAGCATCTATGAGTTTTGTTAATTCTTGCTACATTTTGGGGGCCAGTAATGGATTTATTGGCCTTTGCTTCTGCCTAAAAGGCTTAACATCACTTTTCAATGGAACTTCACGCTGGAAGATATCTTCACTATAAGCCTTAAGGTCTTCATAAGACCAAGCAAAAATATGTTTATACCTTTTCAAAAAATTGATAAAATTTGTTCTTACATGAGGGGCCAACTTTTTCCAATATATACAAGTTTGGGATTAGAGCTTGATCCTAAGTTTATTTCCTCAAATTCATCCATTCTAGCTACATACTTTTGGCACATGTCACTATCATTATCAGTAAACATTCCTTCTAATTGAGTCAATCCCTTAGGAATATCATTTGTTTGCAATTGCACAATTTCATTGCCATATATTATTTCCTTTCCATCAGTCATCTCTACCAAATTATTACAATCATGATTTGGCCTTCATAATTGTGTAGACACTGAATAAATGTAAGGATATCATCATCATTTTAAAAACCCTACCAATTATGTTCATTATCAAGGATAATAGGCCTAGTCTTAGTCTCTATAATAGAAATTCCTGGCATTGTCAAGTCATCATTTTTCATAGCAACATTAGCCAAGAAATCTTCCATGATATTTTTAGATCTCTCTATCTAGTCAATGGAAAATGTGTCAAAAAATTCAATGCTATCCCAAACAACATGCTTATATTGTTTCAACCTATCATTTTTGGCAGGATATTTTGATCTAACGTGAGATATGGCTAATTATGAATCCCCAAAAAACCTTAATAACTTAATACCATGCTTGGCTTCTACCTCTAACCCCAATAGTAATGTCTCATACTCAGCTATGTTTTTTGTCATTGGAAAGCCAACATAAAAGAATACTTGAAAGTCAGACCTGATGGAGACACAAATAATACACCATCTCCTAAACCTTCTTTTGAAAAAGCTCTATCAAAATACATTTTCCACAATCCATGTTGTTTCAATTCCAATTCCTCTATTATGGGGTCAGTATTTCTTAACTGAGGTTTAATCTTTTCAACTTTGAAATTCTGCATATCCACATCCATAAAACAATTCAGCATGCTTGTTTCAACCTTTTCAACATATAAAAGATCTCTAGGCTCTTGAAATAACTTAGCTTCTCTTCCATTGACAGAAATAGAAGCAAAGAACAAATCCAAGTGTACATGTCCTCCAATGGTTACAACACATTGCCTTGATAAAAGCATCCCATAGTGAGGTGGAGAATCAACCACAACAACATCTATTTTAAAAATGACCTTAGGGTATGCATCAAGCTTCACTTCTATTCCTTTTAGGGTTCCTATCATAGTCACTTCCCTATTGTCCATAGTATAACACTTGCAAAAAGAAGTATCCACCTTCAAGCCCAACTGTTTCATCACACTATAAGTCATCACATTAGCAACAACCCTAGAATCTATCATACAGTTCTTCAAAAACATATTATTTACAAGGAGTGTCACATAAAAAGGATCAATGTGAAAAGGTTCTTGGGTGATTACACTCCCAACACAAATTTGGGGTTCATTTTTTTCTTCTCTACTCTCACAATTTAAAACACCTATATTAGGGATATTAGGCAAAGTTGAAAGGAATGAAAATCAGCTTCTTGGTGTTCTTTTATCTTCAACATCTCAACTAAGGGAACATATACATTCATTTGAGATAATTCTTGTTTCATATCAAAACTTGGAAAACTTAACAGAGTCTCAAAAGAAAATTTGCCGTTATTCTCCTTGAGTTGTTTAGTTTTTTGTCCATTCATAGGAGAAACTTTACTTCCTTTGACAAAAGTATCTTTAGGCTCTTTTTTGTCTTTTTTCTTCTCTTCCTTTTTACCCACATCTTGTGTAGGTTCTTCATTAGTAACTTGTCTGATAAATAGTGAACCAGGCTTTCACTCATCTTGATCAACTTGTCTATTTTGAAGGTGATATGAACTCCTTGCATGTGTTACTTTAGCAATGGTAAGAGATCTTACCTCCTCATTATTGGGTGTCTGAAGCTAAACACATTCCAATTTAGTATTTTCAACATTAACTATGAATTGCACATTTCCTTGTGATTCATCTTCTGATTCACCATTATCATCCTCAATAGTAAAAGGAGGCATATTGGCTGAAATTTTCTTATCATTCTGGCTTTCTTGTGTTCCAATATTTCCATGTTATTTTGTCAACACTTGAGCCACTGCACACTGAAAAGGGGAATGAGGCATACTGCAAGCCATACACTAGGGATTTTTCTCAAAATTATGTGTATTGTTATTTTTCAATGGATCAGGAACATCCCTATTCTTTGCATCAGTTGATTCTTCTGGTACAGGCTTACCATCTTTCCAATTAGTCTTGTAAGGAAAATCATGTAGCCTATAATACTTCTCTTTCCTTTGATATTGTTGTCTGTTATTTTGGAACCCCTTTTCATTTTTATCAACCTTTGCAGCAATATTTTTAACCACACTTACCAATGCATCCATTTTATCTTCTTCTTTGGGACTTTTAGTGGACTATCCTTTTGACTCTTTCCTGAGTCTAGTATCATCTCTTTTACGAAGCTTTCAAGAATCTCTTCTATTACTTTCTATATTTATGGCCATTTTATAGGCATCCCTCATGGTATGAGGATTGTCATCTCTCAGCAAGTACATTGTCTTTCCATCCAAAGCATTACAATATGTGGTGAGGAAGACATTTTCATCCAATCCTAGTACTTGAAACAATTTATACATAGCATTTTGAAATCTTATATTGAACTCATTTATGCTCTCATTTTGAAACTTCTTCATGTTGTTGAACTCATTCAACATGAAACCAGAATTTATCTTATCACCATACTATTCTTTGAAACATCTAACAAACTCATCCCATGAATAAAGACTATTATCAGGCAATCCTCGATACCAGTCTCTTGCATCCTTAATCAATGATTGTACAAATAACTTCATCACAACATCCTCATCTTCAACTTCATAATCATTTATTGTATCAGTGAATACTTTTAGATGCTCTTCATCTATTATATCATTTTTCCCACTAAATTTGGGAATCTTATCTCTAATCTCATTAGGGGTAGCATTAGGCTGACCTGGGATACCATAAAAAAATAGTTTCCTATATCTTTCCAAATGAATAGGCCTTCTCTAAAAATTTGTGCCAAGATTGGGGCCACTACTACCAGTACCTATATTTTGATGACTAGTAGTGCCACCTAGTCCACTTCCTCCTGACTATGATGCAACTCCTGACTGTGATGCAACTCCTTGAGTTGCACCAAACATCTAGGCATTTGCATTATTATTTGGAGTCCTAGAAGTAGATCCTGGAATGGTTTAACAGGCTGAGGTAATATTATTTTTCACATTAGTGTGAATGGAGGCATTTAGGAAAGCAATTTTTCTTTTCATTTCTATAGAGGCACCTTCTAATTCTACTTTCTCCAGTTGTTTGGCAGTATTATCTTTGGATTTTCTAGCCCTCGCCAATTCCATATCAAGTGAGAAAATATTTTGAGACATTCCTCCTTCAATCTTAGGTTCAACAAATTGTACACTAGTGACCTTTTATTTTCCTTTATCAGAGATTTCTTGTCTATCATTAGTTGCTAGTGTATCTTGTGAAGAAGTTTGACCCTTAGGCATTTTTTGAGTTTCATAAGTAAGAATCTGTATCAATATAGGTTCCTTATTCTCAAAATCACTTTTCCTCAACATGTGTTCTCTCTCTTGGCACTCTTTTCTCAGGGTATCTACATCTCCAAAAATTTCTTTATTCAAACCATGGAATCCTTGTTTTTCAACATTATCTGCCAATTTCAATTGAGCAACCCACTTTTTCAAAATTTCTCTCTCAGTAATAGCATTTACAATTTTCTCTTCTATAGCCTTATCATTTCTCTGCTTGTTAAACATTAGTTATTTCAATTCATTTTTCAAAAGGTCATTATCTCTAAGGACTTCTTCTATGTCAGGACTAGAAGAATCATATATATTCATCAGATTATCCTACCCTTTATTTTCCACTCTTTCATAAGGGATATTTGATGAATTTGGAGAAAAATTCCCCATGTATTGATTTGATGTTCCCCTTTTTCTTGTAATACACTCTTTGGTGTAGGGGTATCAAACAAATCATCATAATAACCCATAGTATCAGACTTAGGATTCAGAGGTACACTTATGTCTTTCTCAGGAATTGTACCTAAAGGTTGACTTGAACCTACAAACCTAGGTTTCAAAGAAGTGTTATTATGAGAATC
This sequence comes from Thuja plicata, assembly GCA_018584345.1. NCBI lineage: Eukaryota > Viridiplantae > Streptophyta > Pinopsida > Cupressales > Cupressaceae > Thuja > Thuja plicata. Next base: position 3,527,785 of record MU226793.1, read on the forward strand.
TCCCTTCCTAGAATAATTTCTTCTAGGATTTTTAAGAACATCACTCTCTGATATAGCTTGAGGGTGGTCCTTTGTGTATGCCTTTGTATTCTTCATCCTAACCAAAATGAAATATCCTAACACTTGATCTGCTAATGTTCCCCTTAGACAAACTTATAACCAATTACCTGGAGTCGCCACCCAAATTTTATTGGGAATAAAATAATGAGATTTCACTTTGAAAATGATAGTAAAGCATCTAAAAATGAGATATAGTATACAAATTTATGATTTTATAAACTAGATTTCAAGGATTTTTACTTTCATAAAATGAGAGCTTTCAAACTAACCTTTGGATGTATTCCTTGAAACTCCCCAGTAGAGTCGCCATTTTCTATTAGTTCCTTTTCTTTCTAACACATAAAATACTTGCAGTAAGCTTTCTCTATTATCCCAAAACTGATCAAGAAAGAAACAAAATGATAGAAACAGGGTTTTCAAACCCCCTACACTTTGATTTCCACAACCTCGGGTGGGTTTACCCTTTTTCACTTGGGATATTCAAATTATGACAATTTATTCCATCAAGTGCATAGTGGAGTTACAGATTTTAAATTCTGTAATATTTATTTGACAAACTAAGACATAATAATATAGATCAATTTTATGGTTATACCCACCCACTCCAAATGAATAGAAGACCAGTGTTTTATCCTAGGGCATCGAAGTCACTCTAAAAATTTATAACCATTTGCTATAAACATAAAATTAAAAAAAAACTATAGATCTAAATAGAAAATAGATATACCTTGTATATCAACCCTCACACATATGCTAAGATAATTATCAGATTCATTATATACCCAAAGTTTCACTGAAATAAACCTAAGGCAGTTAATCTTTCCTTGAAAGAACCCCCTAAGACAATTTAAAAATCTGCCTAACAGAGATATAAATTGAACAATCCTTAATTACTCATTTTAAACAAAACTCAAAACACAATAATGAAGACAAATACTCATCATAAGTTCAAAAACTGTTGATGGATTATGTTGGTTATATTTCCTATTTTGAAGTTTTCCCTAAATTTTGTTTGAGAATACCTGTCGCGCCTATACCCTGAAGTTGGAGTTTATGGTAAAAAATGGTAATGTCCTCTTGAAAATCAGTCTTGTTGCCTCAAAATCTTGTTGAAAAGGTCAAAAAACCCTAAACACTAGTCTTTTCTAGGCAAAAATGTGAAGAAGCCCTAATTTTCTTGAACAGGTTCTATTTTCCTATTACCTTTTTGGCACTTAAGTCATGTTTATTTGCATGTGTTTTATTTCCAGTTGTGAAGTCTCATAAGAGAAAATGAATATTCCTTATAATCATGAGACTTGGCAAAAATTCTTTGTTGCGTAGTCTCCAGGTGAAATGGAATATGCTAAAATGATAAGGAGACTTGGCGACCACCGTTGATTTTAAGTTGTAATCTGACGGCAGTCACATTATCTCATAATTTAATCAGAGTTAAGATTTTCATAATGTGACTTTGAGACTATGTAGTCGCGTTGTCTCCTGATATAACTCAGGGTTATGAGTTAAGTTCATAAGTTAATAGTTTAAGCAATGTTGCTAAGTATCATGATCAAAAGTGAGTTAAGTAAAAGAATAGGAGACTTAGAGACAACCGTTGATCAAATTTTGCATCTAGTGGTAGTCAGGAAGTCTCCAAATTACAACCATGGTTTAAAAACCATCAGGCGACATGGAGATTTAGTGGTCGCCAAGTTTCTAGATAAACCAAGGGTAAGTTGTCAGTGTTAAAATAGTATTTTTGCCAAGTCTCCAGATATGAGATGGGTTAAGTTAAAGTTCTAGATATTTAGTGACAACCATCAGATGGAATGTGATCTAACAGTAGTCGCGTTGTCGCGATATAAGTTTGAAAAGTCAAAAGATGTTTAGTGACTAAGAGACAAAAGGAAAAGATGAGATACATGTCTATTTGTCACCAAGTCTCATGAAGAATTAGGGTTTTTTAAGAAGATCTAGAGACTTGGCGACAACCGTCAGATGCTAAGAAAGAAAAGATAAACGGTAGTCGCGTAGTCTCTAGATGCAATTTAATGAGTCGAATCATATGATTAAAAGGATAACTATGTTTAGTTGCAAAGTCACTTGATTAAGCATGGGTTAAGAAAATGATCTGGTGACATGGAGATAGCATAGTTGTGGAGTCTCTGGATATAACCCATGGTGAAAGAACTGTTAGTAAAAGGCTTAGTCACGTTGTCTCCATAAGAATGAAGGTTAAGCTAAAGGATTAAGAGACATCGTGACAAATGTTGATGTAATTGTTAATCCAGCAGCAGTCACCAAGTCTCTTGAAGAAACTATAGTTACCAAAGTTATCATGTGACAAGGAGACCACTCACTCGCTAAGTCACTGGAAGCTAAACTGAGTTAAAAGGTGATTTTTTTCAGTGGTGCCACCATGAATAGTTTTTAGCCAATCAAATTGTAGGGATTTTAGAAGATGGAAAATTAGCCATATTTTGATTTAATGCAGCCAATCAGATTCGATTTTGATTTCATTTCAAATTTTATAAGGTTTTTTATTCGAAAACACTCATCAGAAATTGATTGTCTCACAGTTTGAATGCCATGGCTAGAACCAAAAATTGATGGCATAGTATGTGAAACTAATGGTGGAAGTGACTGGCTGTTAGTTTACCAGTTTTAAGAGACACATGCATTGAATTATGGGTTATAAGTATGCTCGTCCGTCAATCATTTCTTTTTACCAAGCTTTATTTTTCTTAGAGCGAAGAGTTTCTGAAGTTTTAGTGCTTTCTAAGTGAAGTGAAATTTCCAGCAATAGGGAATTCAAAAGGTGATTCAACAATTCAGAATTTGACAGAGAGAAGAAGTTGCAGTGTGTTCAGTGACTAAATTTAGAATTACAGAGGGTTTACAGTTGGTAGTGAGGGTTTGTTGATAGATTTGTTTCAATATAGGTACCAAAGGTTGATAACATAATAGAAGTATGAGTCAAGCTCAGAGTATGACATATACCAGTGGGAGAAGTGAAGATGTTGAAGATAATTCAAAAGGGAAAAGAAACTACTCAAATTAATTCCTCACTCTGCTTCCCGATTCTAGTCAGAATTGAAAGGTTAGTGCAAATGTTTTGATTGATGATATGTCATTTGTTAGAGATGCAAAAACACCAGGGTCGTCAGGGTATTCACTTTTCAACTAATTTTTTAACAATAGTGATGGACCCATGCCTATCTCGAACCCTTGGACCTGTGGTTTGGCTAGATTATTAGTCCTTGATGTCTTTGTTGATGTAGATTTTATATTAGAACTGGCCAGTAGATATGACCCTTTGATAAAAAATATTAAGAGGGATGAGAGGAAGCTTCTACCCACCCTGGATAGAAATACTTTTATGCAAGCCTTCAATGTGTATTACCCAATGGCCACTCACATAAATTTGAAGAGCTTGGAGAACAGATATACCAGGGAGTCTAGTATTGTTGCTAAGTTGATTAGGGATCATCATGTCCCTAAGAAAATGAAGGCCTATGTAACCCCCATGGCAGGAGAAACCCCATACTTATACAAGGACTTAAATTTCTATATGAAATACATCGCATATGCACTATGTAGAGTTCTTGGAAAAGATGTCAAAGCAGAAAGGATCACTTCAAACATTTTTATGATGGTGTTAGATATGTTGAATCTTCACACCACTTCAAATTATTACTACATTCAATATATTATTGATCAAATGCACCAAGGATTTATTGATATACAAGCTAAGAAGAATCACCCAAGGTTCATGCATTATTCAATTCTTATCCATATGATCTTTTATTACAACTTCCTAGTTTTGGATTGCCAATATCTACAACCAAAGAGGTTTCACCGTAATCAGCCCAACCCTATTTAGTTTTGGATTAGAGTGTGGAATTACACATCTAGAGAACAAGAGTTATGTGCCTTTGAGAATTGGATAATTTATCTATTGCTTAAGTGTTTAGGAGTTGATAAGCCTAGATTTCCCATTAGGGTAATTCAGTTGTTAAGGCCCTCTCAGTATTTGGACAAATGGTCAAGAGACCATAATTGGGGTGATTTATACTATGAAAGGAACTTCACAATTATGAGGGTTTATGGTGACCCCTACCCTCCACATATTTTTCCATATCATGTACCACCTAGGATAGCTATAATGGAGTTCAATAGGAAGCTCATTTTAACATACAAAGAGCACCTTGCTTCACATAGGAAGGGTACTTTCACCCCTAGGCAGTTCAGAGTTTACAATTTTCTGGTTGGAAAAGGATCCCTAGACCAGGTGAATGCCTAGTTGAATCACTACAGAATGAATGTGGCTCTACATATACATATTTCTATAGAGGGATTCATTCTGAGTGGAAAGAAGTTGCTTACACCAACCATCCCTTACACAAAGGGACATGAAGAATGTATGGAAGAGGATCTGATCAAAAACATCTTAGAGGAGGAAGAGGTGAATAAAAGAGAAACTAAATTCAATGAGCTTATAGATTTGGAGAGAAAATTGAGGAGAAAGGGAATAAGTTTTGGAGGTTTTTACCCTAACATGCCTTATCTCAAAAGGCTAGATGCAATGATTGACAACCACACACTTTTGTGCAATCAGTTAGAAGACACACTAGTCATGCCAGAGAAAGGTCACAAAGATCACTCAGAATCTAAATATGATGATGACAATGACCAAGGTTACCCTTCACCTACTGCCCATCTAGAATATTAGGCAATTTCATATGCTCAGCTAGATGAGGGTGAGAATATTATTGACCTAACAAAGGTCCCAGAAAAATAAGTAACAGATGAGCCCCCACTTAAAAAAAAGAAGACACAAGTAGGGAAGCCTTATAAGGAAAGGAGAACTGATAGGATAGGAGCCCTAATAATGGGAATAGGCCCTATGATCATCAATTGAGAAAGAAGATTAGGGGAGAGAAGAAATTGCAGAAAGATGTTGAGGAACAGGAGGAATTACCCCTTAGGTCTTGTACTGATGAGAGATTATTGCATCAAGAGGAGTTTATCAAAGATGAAAGTGTCATAAAGACCAAGGAATTCAAGGATTTCCTTATTTGGAATAAGCAGTAGCAGGTTGGGAAACAACTACAATTGGAATGTGGTGATCTAGTCGCCTAGGAAGCTCTACAGATGTTACAGGATTATGATCCTGAATCAGAAGAAATTACCCCTGAACAAGCAAGACAACTAGTTAAAGCCAGTGTGATACTATTTTTTGAAGGCTAGGATCTATCCTCAACATTCATTATTAATCAAATTAGAAGAAAACCTAACATCAAATTGTCATCAAAAACTCATGTTGGAAACATGATAAGAGGGTTTGGCTATAACCCCAAATCTCAAGCACTTGCAATGTGGAGCTTAGCTTCCAAAGATAAAAAGCCACCTATTCTCAACATTCAGGAGAAGATGGAGGGAAAAAAAATCATATGGACACTGGATAACACAGGGGACTTGGAGATAGCCAAAGTGATGACTCATTTTTCTCACCTAAATGAGGCAAAGACAACTCAATTGTCAGATAAATTATAGAAGCTCAGTAGTGACACTAGTTATATTATCAAAGACAGGGAGCTAGCACTGATAAAGATCAAAGAAATAGATAATCTTATAGATGAGCTTACCAAATAGTTGATGGATATAATAGAGCCTGCCCCTATTGAGCCCAAAGAGGTTATGGATGTTATGATCCAGACAAAAGATAGAGGTGATACAATGGCTGAAATAGAGCAGGGAGTTACTAAGAATAATAGTGTAATTTTGGAAGCATTGGCTTCAATTTTAAAGCATAGGATTAACACCATAAAGGAAAAAATTGATATAGTATATGGAGCATATAGTAGATTTCCAGGCATACAAGCAGAGGTGGCAAGTTTTTTAATAGTTTTGAACCCCTACCATGCTAATTGGTCTGGGATGACTTCACTTTTTGAGAGACTAGCATCAGTGCAACCATTGAGGTCAGACCTGCTAGAAATAGTAACCTTGGTTGGTACTAAGATAGAAAAAATTGGTGCTACTCTATCTTTCTTCAAAGGAAAGGCCAACCAGGTTGATGCTAAGTTGAAAATGTTTGGGCTAGGATATATTAGATTTGTACCTTCTATTAGAACAAAAGATGATCAAATCAAACCATTAGGGTTATGGAGATTGGATTTTGATAGTGTGCTTCCCAAAAAGGATATTTATGTATCTAATTAGGGAGATCTTTATATGGAGAGGTTCAGCAAACTTCTGGATGAGGCAATAAAGATAGAAATAGATTGCAATAAATTCATCTTAGATGTTAAGGGCATAATAGATGCTAGATGGGAAAGACAAAAGACTTAGCTTGAGAACATTCAAAGCTTTGAATGGCCTAAGGAGGAGGATGTGAAAGCATGGGACATCATGACCAAGCCCAAAAAGAAAAATCTTATCACAGTTGATCTCGATATAATTGATGAAGAATAAAGGAATGTTATAACACCTTATGTGGGTTGCTTGGAAGACAAACAGGTTAGTCATCATCATAATCAAATTAGAAAATTTCCTGAACATACACTACCAAAGGTGTCAAAGATCAGATGAAGACAAAGTGAAAATCAGATTCCATTTCTCTTTTTTGTCTCTCCACCGCTTGGTCCATTCTTATTTTTTGTCTTCTTCTAAGTTTTTGGGTTAGGTTTCTTAAAACCATCTGAAGCTTGTTGCATCCTTATCTTAAAGGATTCCAAGATGGTTGAACCTATAATTAGATCATATTGTAACATTATCAAGGATGGGAAAATCAAAATTGCAAAGCAGGATTTTGAGTGATGTTTTGTTTTTCAAGTCTAGAGTCAGTCTGAATGTATTGGAAATCAGAAGGTTATTAATAAAAATACAATGGAATTTCCAATCTCAAATTGTTGATGTCTTCTTGCATTTTATTCAGCTTTTGTATGTTTGATATGTAAGGCATGTTAAATGTATCAATTTCAAGGTAACTATGTTGCTATTTGTAAGTAGCTATAAAGGATGGTTTGAATATTATAGATAGTTCCAGGGGGTTAGGGTTTGTGCAAGAATTTGAAATAGGGATATGAGAGTGAGAGGATAGTTTGTAAGGCATATTATCTGAGATCTTTTTTTATTTAGATTAATTATCTTTGATGACTGTATGTTTTCATTGTGACTATGGCTCGATGGATTAGGCACTGGTCAAGTTCTGAGTAGTAGTATTATCATCAATCAATTAAATATTGAGAATCTTTACTTTCTGTTATCAAGATATGTGGATGTTTAGCTAATTGTATTGAGAAGTACAGTTCATTTTGATGATTCCTTAGAGAGAGAATCAATAGGTTAATCTTCCTAGTTCCAAGAACTTAAAAAGAAGAAGGATCATGAATCCTTGATCCACTGCTAGATTCTAAGACACTTACTAAATCTGAAGATAGGTACACCCACCTAAGTTTGAGGAGCTCAAAGTGAAGAAGGATTATATCCTTGTAAATTAGCCTTGTTCATGTATGAATTTGAATTGGGAATTGAGGTTCAAGCATTTATTGCTATTTTAATTGATTCTACAAAAAAAAGAGATAACAGATTCTATTTGTATTCATATCAAAAGAGTTAGTTACATTCAATAGTAAGCTTTTAAAAGTCTTATCAAAATTTGTCTGAAACCAAAGTTTGTACAATATAATTGTATTTCCAAATGTAAAAAATGACTATCCCTTTCCTAGTAGTCTTGGAATCCTTTTATAACTAAGGATGAAACAAGCTTCAGACTACATGGGAAGAATAAAAAAATATTGCAACAACTTTAAAAAGGACAAAATCACAACTTTGAAATAGAAAACGGGTGGCATAAAATCTACTAAGTTTGAACAAAATTGGTTGTTGCTTTAAAAAATATCTTTCTATCCTTTTAGCTTCGCTTCCCATCTTTTCACTTCTTTGGCAATGGGCCAATCAAAAATCTTCTCCTCCTCCATCTTAGCCAAGACTTTTTTCCACCTGGCATCTACAGTTTTTTTGCCTCTACAATGAATTTTGTCATGTCTACCTCAAATTTGAACAAATTGTCAATTAGATCATTGCAGTAACTTGCATATGTGTCCTTCTCCAAGTTGTGTTTGACATGATCAGCCTTCCATATTTCATAAAATTACTTCTCCCATTCTGGTTGTGATTTTAGAGCATCAACATCATCATAGATATTAGGAATAAGTGCATGAAACTTATCACCAAGTAGTTGCAACTTATAAATAATTAGTTCACCTTTACCATTAAAGAAAGCATAAGTAACATTTAGATCATTTACCATCTCAATGATTTTTGTTACTTTATTAGGGAAATCATCACTATACAACATTGTTCTCTTTAACTTATCTATCAATCTACTTCTTCCCGACCAAGTTTTAAAGGTTGGCTCAAGAAATGTCATGGTTCCTGCAGCTGTCCTGGAAGCTTCCTGTAATGATCCATACAAATAGTGCACCATTTCAGTATTTTTTTTCAACACATGAACCCTGTGTTGTAAGATGGAAAGGTTAATAAGCACAACACTGTCATTTTTATCTTTTGATAGCTCCTTTTTCTGGCCTTTTTCTTGATGCTATGTCACCTTCTATTTCTGTCGTAACATCTTTCTTTTCCTTCTCAACCACCTGAGGAATTTTATTTGTCCTCTTTTTATCCAATTATGTTTTTAATTTATCTATTTCTTCTTCTAAAGTATTTTTATGAACCATAACCTCTTCATGATTCTTTGACCAAAAGTCTATTCATATCTTTTGGATAAGTCTTCTATTTTTTCCAAGTTCATAAATGAAACTTGGGTCATAAGTTGGGCAATCTCGGTGTCACTAGTATTCTGTAAATTCCAGATCATCCTGTCTTCTTTTTTCTCTTCTCTAATAATCAAAACTAGAGGCTTATGTGTAGTAGGAGCAAGGGAATTGATAGCCAAAATTTTGGATTTAGAATCAAAACTTGATCCTCTTAACACATCATCTATCTCATATTCAGTCTTGAAACATGGGATTTTCCTATCTTCTAATCTGATCGATGATGAAAGTAGACTATACATCCCAGTCAGGGATCAACAACACTCTACTATTTTGTACCAAAAGTCTTGCTTGCTCCACAATTATTAACTCACTCTCAAGGTCATACTCCTGAAGTGTGTTTACAATCTCCTCATTCTTCTCCTCTATTATAAATTTCTGTCTTAAATCCTGTTGCTTCAGCTTAATAAGGAAACTCTTGAACTCTTCTGATTTGATAAATTCATCATCCTTGATGAATTCACTGGCCATCATTACCCTTTCATCCATTTTTGTACTTAAAATCATTTCATTCTCTCCCCGACCTTCATCGTCTATCAATTTTTGCAATTGTTTCCTAATTTTCTTAAAGTACTTTCCATACTCTTTTACCACTTCCTTAGCTATGATTTTTCTAGCTTGCACCATTATATGATTTTGTTTTGCTTCTTGCTAGGTGGTTCCCTAGAAAAAGTGGCTTATTCACCAGCCTCTTATTCTTCTTTTTCTTCATGATGTTCTACATGTTCCTCATCATGCATAGCCACTATGTGTGGAGATCCCTGAGATTGTTCATCTTCAACATTTAAATTCGGTACTTGTACCATTAACCTGTTATATGATTCCAACATTTTCTCAATTCTCTGCAAGTATGGGGTGTCAGGGAAAAATCTAGAGAAAGATTTATCTGATTCTTTCCACTCAGCTTCAACTCCCATGAGATATTTCCACTTTCTACTTCTTTCCTAAACCTCAACTTTGTTCACTCTATTCCTCACAACATATTCCTCATCCAAGGCTTCATGATCTCTCACTTATTGCCAAGGAGTCATACCCTTTAAGGCTATCTTAATGAATTGTTTTGGATCACAGAACCTTGACACCATGGTGGATAGTCTGTATTGATTTCAAAAGCCATTGATCTATTCAAAGGTTTTCTTCCCTAGACAAAAATCATATCCCACCCATAACCTTGGGGTAAAAGTACCCTTCTAGGTATGCTTTATCTACCCATGTAATTTTCCAAATAAATTCTAAAAAGGAAATTCTAAGTGGAACAAATAGAGGGAGAACATGGGGTGGCTATGAACAACCATAAACCCTAATTATAGTGAATTGATCAAATAAAAATAAGTCTCCCTAATCATGGGCAATAGACCATCCCTGAATGATAGCCCATGGTCTCAGTGATCCCTTAACATCATTTGACAACCTTTCCCTTTTTACCCCCACGATATATAAGATTGGATCAACAATACAATTATGAAAACAAATAAAAGAAGAGTCCTTAGAAGCACTATCCCATATCTAGGTCCATCTTTGAATAGGCATTTTGACCCCATACTCTAAATCAAACAATTCTATCTCCTTTTCCATATTATCCCTATTGTAGTATAAAAATTAAGAACATCAAATGTGAGTAATGCGTAAAGGAAGACACATGAACATCCTGTTGTATCTCCACCAGTGTTGTATGTATGGCATCAACAATATACCCTACATAGTCAAAATTAGTATTGATAACTAGATACTGAATATCCATGGCCATCATTAATAAGTAAGAAAGGGTGGTTGAATCTGCATCAAACACAAGGACTTTTCTTAAGCCATAAACTATGCATTTGATATAGTTGTAGAACAAAGATAAGTCAAAATGAGGTTTTATGTTGTCTAGGACTAACACCAAATTTATATCTACTCTGGGCATGAATCTAGGCATCTCATGTTTCTTTGTCCGTTTCTCCCTCTTTTCAAAATCAACTTGTATCTTCTCTAAATCAATTTCAGTATAGATTGCACCGTGAAATTTGAAAACCTCAGACACTGTCCTTCTGTTTATAGCCACTAGGGCTTCTCTATTTTTATTTCTAATTACTTTGGCTATTGGAAAAAATCTTTTAGCTCTCTTTTATTAAATCCACATCAACCTAAACATCTAAAACAATAAAATTTTCCATATTCAAATTCCATGGGTTACAAATAGGGACTGACATAACCCTATTGTTCCAAAAGTAATGAAACAGAGCATTACCGGAATAATTGAGTATGATAGGGTTCTTGCATTGGCGCCATTTATCCTTCCATTCTTACCAATCTACACTATTTGCATTAGAAGTCCCTGGCAAGAGGTCTATCAATTCTTCAGAGTATTTCTTCCTTTCCACTATTTTCTTCCCAGTTCCCTTAGAAGCTACACTTTTGGTGGCCTGACTCATCTTTCCCTCTGAAAATTTATCTTAGAAAATATACTCTGCAATTCGCTCATGAAATTATGAAAGCAAAAAATGAGAATTATGCATAATAAAAGAAAATAAGTTACACTTATAGCTCATCACATTGACAACTTGTCTTCTTTACTGCAACTTCACACGCTTGCAAAAACTAGCCGTTAGCTTCTGCAACTAGTGCTACCATCAATTCAAACTTGCGTATCCTCACTAGAACAACTATTTATTTTTCCCTTTTGCATTTAAAATCAGGAATAGGACAGATGGTAGAAGATCACATACTTTCTATACAAATACAACATTCAAAACCTTTTGTGTGAGTGAGCGACAAAAGATCTTTCTCTTACCCTATTGTGCACTCACAACACCCTTATGACTTGACCTTGATCATCTAAAGAGTGAGTGATAGCCTTTGATGTCTTTTATCCTTCTCAGTCACGTACTCACACTACTTTATTTCATCATGCTTGAAACTTCACGAGTGAGGGATGACTAAACAACTGCTTGAAATTTTACCTTGTTGCATACTCCCAGCATCCTTTTGAATTAATCTTCTGTCCCTTGTGAGTGAGTGGTAGCCTCTCTAAGAATATATTACTAACGATTCACTCACTCACTGTCCATTTTTTGATAACCACCAAGCCTTATCAAGTGAGAGACAATCATAAAATCCTTTACTCGCATACTCACATCTTGAAAAAACATAAACTGTTGATATACCATGACTGAGCGCTGAAACAAAAATCTTCTTTGGTCACACACTCGCTGATGAAAAATGTTAAGTGAATCATCTACTACAAATGAGTGATGATTTCTCTTTTCATTTTGGTCGCACAGTCGTATGCCAAAAATATTTAATCACCAACCATTGGCGAGTGAGTGATGACTCAAAACATACTTGGTTGCATACTCGCATAGAAATATATTAAGTGAGAAAACCATCTGTGAGTGAGCGATGACACCATTTTCTTCATTGAAATTTCTTGAGTCACACACTCGCCATGCAAATCTGTCTTGACCTTTATTACTCACGAGTGTGCAAGATCTCAAACATTTCCTCCATCACTCACTCACATTACCAAATACTCTAAATGAATCTTCAACATGATTGTGTGATAACAACATATAAGCACTTATAAAGAACCCATTGCCAGCTCGCGCAACAAAAATACATTAGATAAAATCCTCAACGAGTGAGCGATTACTCATGGAAAAAACTTGACTTGCACACTCATGCAGTAAAAGACATAGAACAAAAGATTTCAATGAGTGAATGATTAAACTAACATTTTCATCACTCACACAGCTACTAACACAAATAAACCATGATTGCATGATAGACATCTTCTAGACCGATCGCTCAATCACACAGCTAGAAATTGACAGACCAAAGACCTTGGCGAGTGAGCGATGAATTAAATATCCTCAACTCGCACACTCGCAGTCTAAAAACTTGAAGTTGAAGGCACACCGCCACTACATGATAAACACTTTTCACAACTCGGTTGTTCACTCACACAGCTAAGTCAACTCATCATAAAAATGTTGCAATTGCTGGACCACAGACAAAATAATGAATCGCTCACTCGCACAGCCAAAAGATCACTTAAAAGAAACAGTGTGAATGCTTCTTAAGCGACAAGTGACAAATCAAGGACTTAACACAATTTGAACCCCTTTTACATGAAATGATAAAGCTTTGAGCACAATTACGTGGGAAAAGACCAAATTTTAAAAATGAACAAACTTTCAGAGAATAGTGCTAACAATGACCTTGACAAACTATCGGAAGGAAGTTTTAATTATGAGGAAGCTAATGCTGCTATTGATGATCTATTGAAAAAGAAAAATGAATTACTTGAAGAATTTAGTTAGTTAAAGAAAAAACATGAAATTCAAGCCTTGAGAATGACAAAAATACTAGAAAGAATGAGATCTTAGAGTTCTAAAGGAATTCTTGAAACATAAAAGAGATGCTTAAGAAAAAATTACTGGAAAATACATACTTCTAGAAAGACAACAGAGAGAGATTCATGCGCAGAAAGAATTGATCGAAACTACTGGTGACAAAAATTTACAACTACAAGTAGAAAATTAGAAACTAAAGCAAGATAATGAAGACTTGAAGAAAAAACTAAAATTTGAAAAATAAATCAATGCAAGACTCGCAAGATTCTAACAAAGCATGCAGAAGATTGATGAATAATCATAAAATTAGAGAAAACCAAGTGACACTACCAAATCAAGATATATTGGCAACAACACTATGGGAATTGGGGAATTGTCAAAATATGGAGAAATAAGTGACATACAAGATAAGAAACTCTATAAGCATACTTGTTACAATTATGTAAAATATGGTCATACAACAAATTTTTTGTTGAAGTAAACAACTAAATTCTACTGAGAATACATATTTTAATGGCTATTGCTATAAATGCGTCAATTTTGGTCATAGAGAATATGAATGTAGATATGAAACCATCACTAGAACATCAAACAAATATTTCTATGGATACTATTATAAATTTAATCACTATGGACATAAAGTTGAAGAGTGCAGAACTATAACACTGACAATGAGGAAAATGGTACACTATCGGAGAACATAAGTGAAAAACTCAGTTACATGTTTTAAATGTGCAAAATCAGGACCAAAAACATCTAAATGCAGAAAAGGAAACAATGAAGTAACCATTGAACCTTGGAGACCATTTGCACTACCGTGTTACATTTTCTCAAAGTTTGGTCATTGCACCTACAACTGTAGATATCGATTTTCTATCGATAATGATAGAGATATGAGAGGTAAAAGAGCTATAAATCAAGAAGAAGTCAATGAGGAAATGAAGAATATATGGGTAAAGAAGGAAGCTCACAGAAAATCAATTGAAGTCCCTATGTCGAATGATGTATGAAATTTAACAATCAACTACGCAAGCAAGTAATTGCTTAGGGACCTGAAACTTTATTAGAATCATCATTTAGCCCCTGAAATCAGTTATGAGTCAGAACATTCAATTAGAATAAATAGATGCACTGATTAATTTAGAAAAGTTGAAGATATTTGTATGAGATTATTATCGGTGGATATGTGTTACTATCGGTACATAGGAACACTGTCGGTCTGTAATAAATATATTAGTAAAAGTGAATGTTGAACATCTTGACTCTATATATAATGACTTTTATCTAATGGAAGTTACATTCTAAAAAGTAAATGCAAAACCAATTTTGAGTGAACATGTCATCTTACCGAAAATATTTATAAGTGAGTTGATTGAGAAGTAAACCCTACACGATCAAAATATTGAGAAATTATATAACAATTATTATGGATGAGAAGATTGCATTAGTTGATGAATGAGATGAGAAGGAACTTAAATATTAATTGACTTAACTAAAGAAATTGAAATGAATGAAGGTGGAGCGCTATCTTGGTTACCAAGAAGAGTTGTATTGATAGAAGATATCAAAAATTATATTCAATGCAAGTAGAGTGAGATCAGAGATTAAGATATAAGTACAACCTATAAATAACTATATAAACAGAGTGAAATGCTAAATGAAGAGTATGGACATCTAGAAACAAAAGTCTGACACATATTGTGCACATACCAAAGAATTTTGAAACTGAATGGATTAAATGCATATTAAGTAGAGTACATGGAGACTACATATGGTTAGAAGGAGATAGACAAATCGAGATCACTAAGGAAATCATCTTTGTAATAAATGGATTATTGACTAATGGAAGGAAATGCATAAAGGAACTGGATTCCAAAACTGAAATTGAAGATATATAAAGATACAAGCAAGATAAAAAATTCTTTTTTGCAAGCATTATTGTGGATAAAAACAATGAAATTTGTAGTAATGGTTATTAAAGGAATCAAATATGACTTAGCAGAAACGATGAGAAATCAACTAATGTTGAATCTGAGAAAAATCAAGAAACAAGGATTGAAGTTTGGAGCATTACTGGTATGTATATTTTTCTATGTACAAAATTATTTCCTAGGCATTGGTAAAGTAAATTGGAAAATAGGAGAACCAGTTATAAATTAGATTAAGATATATATATTGAACAATTGGGAAGGAGTTATAGTACAATAATGTGGATTTATTTAAGATAAATTCAAACTAGAATGTATGGAAGATATTAGATACCACATCACATTGTTAAGGAATATGCAACAAATATATGCATTTTGGTTAGCACACACTCATGCATAATTAAAGCACTGGAACCATGAAATTCATGGCTACAATATACTAGATATGAGAGAAAAGAATATAAATTAATATCAAGTATTGAGAAATTATTGGATCAACCTAAAGATATAGAAGCTAATCAGTTTGGAACCTATGAAGAAGTTTATAGAACGATAATATCATAAGAAAAGAAGTCTAAGGAAGAGGTAAGAAGTATAGTAAGAAAGTACAAATCAACTACAATACCTGATACTTATGATAAGATTAAGGGAGCTAAATAGAGACAACCTAAGAGAACAAGATCCAAAATAGTGGAAGCAAGCACAAAGACACAGAGAAAGGAAAATGAACCTACGACTGAACAAATAAAATCAAGAATACTGAGAAAAAATAAAGACTTAGTGGAAGGAATAAGAGAGCATGGAACTAGAAGACACATACATGGAATCAAGTACATGACATGGATAGAAGAAGAAAAGAAAATTATAGAAGATGCAATAGTTTTTCACTTTCACAAATTCAAAAGATTTCCAAATGAGTTGAGGAAGAACATTCATGAGGAACTACTAGACAAAAATCAATACAAGATGGAATGAAACAAGAGTAGAAAAAATTGATTTACTAATGACAAAATATGAAAAAAGATTTCTAAAGTAGAGAAGAAAAACCAAATTACTAACAGGATTACAGAAAGAAGTAGAAGAAGGTGCATTACAGAAATGGAACATAATTTTTACTACAGAAAGAGAAGACACCTCGACAAGATTTGAAGAAGGGAAAAAAGATCAACCTATTGAAATACAGGATGAATTTGATGATAATAAAAGTACAATGGAAGATGAATATCTCGAGGAACAACTTACACCAAAACTTAAAAATGAATACAGTGGAACTGAATAGGAAACTCACACTACCGATATAGTGCCCGCTATGGGTGAGATTATAGAAGCTAAGTAGGAACAAGTTGCAAGAACTTTACAAAGTATGACAATGATAAAAACATTATAAGAGAAGAGAAAAATAGATTTAGAGAGAGAAGATATTAAAGACTTAGATGAAAGACCTAAATTCTCAATTTTGAAGAAATATCCAAATAAGTTACATTACAAGGAAAAGTTATTATATGTGGAGAAATATAGAGAAAAGACAACTATAGAGAAGAAATTATGAGAGAAACAAAAGAAAAAGACCATGAAGAGAATTGTTGAAATATTTTCAAGCCTACTACTGATAATCATTGTTGATGAAAATTAATCAGTTACAAGATAGTTAAGAATATTTGTGGATACAATCAGAAGCAATCAAAATCTTAAAGCAGAACTCAAGGAAACTACAACACACATCATTTACTGACAAAAGCATAACCAGATTTGTTGAAAAGTGATCATTTTTGGAAATGTGATTCAATATTTGGTTGTCATTTATGGAAAAACATCTGGGTTTGAGATCGATTCTTTTGAAGTTAAGTTTTGGTATGTCTAAAATTGACTAAGTATAAAAGCTGGGATACAGTATTGTTTTGGATGTCAAAGATAGAGATCGATGAATTAAGACATGCGAGCTTAGAGGAAGATAGTATGAAGTATGTATGATCTCCACCTAAGGTTGATTTATATTTGGTTAAGTCTATGATGAGTTATAAAGAATTGAAGACAGACAGACAACATAGAAAAGCGATACAAAGCAGTTGGACAACAATGAAGAATAAGAGAGTATGACTTGGACTCTAGGAAATCAAAGTTGTATTTTTATTGTTGATAGTCTATACTTTGACTATGAAAGAGCACCGACTATGCATTTGATATTTACTATATTAAATGTATTTTGTATTGAAGGTTGACTTAGTACTATTTGTAATATTCATACTAAGAGCCGACTTTGTAAAGTTGAGAGATATATATGTAAGATCTTTTTGGTAAAGATTGAGGATGTATGTGTAGTATTTTATCTAGAAGGGCAGACATGCGAATGGTAGAGTAGAGAATGGAAGAGCTATAAAGGAACTAGAAAAGCATTTGTGATGCTTTCTTTGTTCAGGACTAAGAACCTTTTGTAACAAAATTACATTGTAAGAGTTGTAAGCTCAAAATCCCCTAACAGGGTGTTGTGAACCTTTAACATGGTTTTTATTCCTCTAACAAGGAAATGTACAATGAAATATTCAGCTCCTAACAAGGCTAGGTCTCCTTACAGGGATATTATAATTTAGTACATGCTTGTGGGTATCATCCCCACCGAGGTTTTCCCTTGGCCAAGGTTTCCTCGTAAAAAAATCATGGTGTTATGAGTATTGTGTAATTTTCTTATGTTCTTTACTTTACTGCAAATGTATGGTTAATGTTTAAGTTAAAGAAGAATTAGTTTAAAGTTCTATTATACTGATTCACCCCCCCTCTTAGTATAATCCAATCCTAATAATTGGTATCAGAGCTTTTGGACCTTGGAGAGAAAGTCTAATAGCTTGAGGGAGATCAAAATGGATTTGACCAGTTTACAGGAGAACTTTGAAGCTGGACTTGAAGACCTTGACAATGCTAAAGCAGAAAATGGTGAATTGAAGTTCAACCTCCGAAGTGCTAAGAAATTCATAAAGAAACTAAAAGAAAAACTTGAAATTTCTAGAAGTCAGAGAGAAGACCTTGTGGTTCAAATAAAAGAAGATTTAGGTGAGGAAAATTTAGATTAGGTGAAGCAACTAAAAAAAGAGATTGAGACTCTGAAGCTTGAGAACAAGAATATGGCTAAAGAAATATAGATGCAGGAGGATGCTAAGAAGAAATTTGAAGAAACCTTAAACAATTATTTGAATCAAATGAAGGATGAGGCTAACAACTACAAGAAAAAATACTTGGAATTAGAGAAACACAATTAGATTTTGAAAGGTGAACTTGTTGAAGAAAAGAAACATATTGAGAAACTTCACACCAGCAGTGATTTGATTGATGAAAAACTAGACAAGTAGAAACCTAAAGGTGACATGATTGGTATTGGCTTCAATGGAGCTGAATGTTCAAAGAATCAGGAAGAGAAATTAGATGAGAAGATTGATGCTAACAAACCATCTATTGGAGAACCCAAAGAGCAGATCATACCTTTTAGAGGCAGATGCTTTGGTTGCAACAGATTTGGACTCATGAAGAGAGACTGCATAGGTAATGCCCCTTTTAGAAATTTTTTTTGGTTATTATTTTAACTATAATGGATATGGGCACAAGAAGAAAAAATTCAAAAAATCTAGTTATAGACAAGACAATGGAAGAGAACCTATAATGAAACCTACATGCTACAAATGTAACAACATTGGACACATTGTGAAGTACTATAAGATGCAAGTTAATCAAGAAAGAAGACCACCTATATGTTACAAATGAAATAATCCAGTACATATAGCAAAGTTTTGTAGGTATAATGGAGTAGATAACAAAATAACACCACCTCCTATGAAACCTTAGAAGAATGGAAGTGATAATGGTAAGAGTATTGCAGATGTGAAGAGTGATTTTGAAAATTGTTTTAAGAAAGAAGAAGACAGAAATAGTGGTAAGATCTGGCAAATCAAAGGAGCAAGTAAGACATCAGTTCAGGGAGAGTTAGTAGATGCTACTGGATCTTTGTCTGAAGGTAGAAAGATAGAATTGACCTAATTGGCCGATCATGGCCTTAGGGGAGCATTAAATGTAAAACATCAGAATTTATCCTACCCCAAAAATCATGTAGTGAGTTCATGCGAGCTTGGGAATATGCTAAGTCGACATCATGGATCATATATCTAAGAGCGCATCATCAGCTGACTTGTATATGTTGATCGCGAAAATTAGCAGCCGACTAGACAGTTTGAAGTGAAAAAGAAAGTTATAACCTAACTTGTATAAAGCACTGTGTTATGACCTATTTATCCACCATTTAAAAAGGAGTGAGCCAAGAAGATCAGAGAAGAAGTATTCTAATTTTTCTACACATGTGGTACATGATCAATTGGAGCATAAAATTAGATTTTCGTATGAGAAAGGTATTCTACATCATCTAAGCTATGGATGCACTTGTGATTTTTGATGTTGTTGATCATCCTAGATAAAAATTCAAGAAACATCCTTATAATTCATGTGAAGAGGATCTAGAAGGAGAATTTTCATAGACCCCACATGGCATACTTCACATAGAAGATATTAGGGCTTACATTCACTATAAATATGATACATTGGGAGATAATGAAATACTCACTAAAATGGAAGATATGACTAAGAATGGAATCATGAAGGAAGAATGGAAACACATCAGCCAATTGAGTATAATGAAGATTATGGATCTGTGTGACTTTGATGAAAATGAATGTTTTAAAATACTTATGAGCAGGGCTCATGACCAATTCATATGAATTGGTAGACAACCTGTGAAAATATGTAGTGACCTAATTTATGAGATTACTAGTTTAGATAACACTGGAGTTGTACCCGTTGCGGAGAAACATGTCAAGAAAGAAGTTGAAACCCTAACACACTCGAAGTGGGATAGAAGGGAAATGACAGTAAATGATATTTTCCAACAAGATGTAAGACTGATTGCAATGATACTTGGTTACAAATTCTACTATAGTAGTAGACGTAACTCAGTGTCAGCTGGAGTGATTATGATGGCATGGAGAATGATAAAATAAAACACATAATACAATCTATGCGAAGTATTGGCACAACAATTCCTTGAAAATGTAAATCTTGTGAAGAAGGACAAAATGAAAAATTTCAGGTTTGGATCATTATTGGTACACATTTTCATTCATATTGAGCACAATTTTTTTGGTCTACATCCTAGTGGCTAGAAATCTGGAGTACCTACTGGTATACTAATCTCACAGAGTTACAAAAGACAAAACACTACTTTGGTCGATGGAGAACTATTTGCAATGATCAAAATTCTACAAAGACAAATGAAGAGTAGATACAAACTACATGAGGACATTGTTGAGAAGTATAAGGATAAAATTTGTTTTATGGTTGAAACAGACTATGTATGTTTTACGGAAGTTACACCTAGGAAGAAATGGTGTTACCCTATGGGCTATGAAGTGAGTTCTGAAGTACTCACCATGCAAGTAGAACATATTATTGCATCAGAAGTTGATACATTAGAAGAGAGATGGGGAACCTGTGAGGAGAAGTCACAAAAGGTAAGAGAAGAACAATCTAGAGGACCAGGGGAAAGAAAAATTGCTAACCTTATTCATGACTATGGTATAAAGGCTGGTCTATCAGAGGAAGAACTTAGGAAGTAAAGAGGAAGATGGAAGAGAGATCCCTTGGAGTGGAAAGTGGAAGCACTGATGCCCCTTCCAACCCTATTGTAATTATGGTTGAAAATACACCTCTATCACAAATGCAGATAGAGAGAGAAAAAGATGTTACTCCGAGAGTAACTAGATCAAGTATGCAGACAAAAGAGAAGAGTGCAGTTGAAGAAGAGAAGAATAAAGCATGGAAACCCGACATGAAAATGTTGGAGAAAAGAGAAATTGAAAAAGGAAAATTGGTTTCAATTGACAAATATTATGATAGATATGAAGAAGTAGATAAGATAAAAATTGAAGACATTGTGATAGAGCACATGCTTAGCTTCAGAAAGATGCTTTTGGAAATTGAAGGAAGCATACCTTTAGTTTTGTATATAAAAGTAGAAAATAGAAAACACTTGGCACAAGTTGAAGATGATCAGATTAGGAACAAGGAGATTGATAACATACTGCCTGTGTTATTAGTACAAGAAAGAGACAATATAATCAAAGAATTGAAACCTCTGTTGAGAACAAAGATCAGATTAATGAAGATAATGGTGAGGTGGTATGATGAAGTAACTGAGGAAACTCAAAAGGCACTTGAGAAGATCTTATTAAAAACTACTTTTGACAAGCCCCCACCTACTAAGACAACTTTTCCTACACAATTGGGAATGAATGAAAACTCAAAGGAAGCATAGACTAATGATGAGAAGAGTAAAGAAGACACAACTGCAGATTTCTATGTTTCTAGTGTGGCAGAAACACTAGACCCTTCACAAGATGAGAATGACCCTTTTGCAGGAACCATGGACACTTCTATTTTAGATGAACCTAAAAAGGAAGAGGAAAATAAGGAAGATAAGAAGAAAGAGGATGAATGACAGAAGATTGAGAAGAAAGAAGATGAAAAGGAAAAGGTAACTTCACCATCTAGTTTATTGTTGGCAAGTAGTAATGTTAATGTTGATAGCATGGATGAAGATGAATTGGTGAAACTGGAATTCACCGCACTAAACAAATAAAAGGAGAGATCATCACAGAAAGGAGATAAGAAGACAAAATTGATTTCAAGAGCTATTGATACTATGAATAAATTTCTTCCAGTACCCTCAATATTCTAGAACAAAGATGATATTGAGAACTTTAAAGTCACAATTGATGAGTTTGATGGCCACTTTGAAAATTTACTAAAGATTGCAGAGGAGAAAGTAGAGAAAACATATGCAGAGAAAAAGATAACAAAAGTATGCAAGTACATCTCATGGGACTTAGGAATTGTGAAAACTGTTGGAAAGTGACAATGCAAGCAATTGTTATTTTGTCATTGATGTCAAACCTTAACTGGTGAGACTATTGTTATCTGTTTGAGTACCATATCTAATAATGATGAAGAAGATTTAACAAGAAGACCAAGTGAATGGTTGAGTTAAGGAAATTCAAAGGGTACTTGATCAGTTGGAACTCTGGCAAAGCAATTAGTTGTTTATCTTTCAAAGACAGTTTTTCTGGCTATTCTGTACTGAGCAAGTTTGGCTTGTGCTGAGAAAAAGTTGCTTGTGCCGAGAAAAAGTTTCTTTTGACGAGAAAAGTTGCTTGTGCCAAGAAAAGTTGCTTGTGACAAGAAAAATTTGTTCAATTCCAAGCACCATTGAAATTGCCGAGTGGAAACAGTGATGTTGGCCGACTTACAGTAATTGGATTAATGATGAGATTTGAGATCTCTGGCTGACTTAGTTAATTTTATTGGGATATCTAATGTTAATTAAAGGTTGATCCACATCATTTAATGTATGGGTAACCATAATTAATGCATGGTTTCAAGATTTAACTAGAGACTACTTTGGAGAAGTAAATGTAATGCAAAGATAGAATGATCCGTTGGATCTGACCTAACCTAAGATGTATGATCTTGTTTAAGAAGAAAAATATTTATCTAACCTAGACAAAGAGGTATATGATAACCTCAAGGGGTTATTCATTTAGTATGCTGATGTGTGCTACTGAATGTGAAGTATGCAAAAGAGTTGCATAGTTGATTTACTATTTAGCATGATCTAGCAGAGAAGGCTAAATATAGAAGCAAAGAGTTGCATGTGTGATTGCTTGATGGATTTCCAAGAAGATCAGAAGGTTGAAATGATAGTGTATACTATCCATTAAGTTAACATCAGAGCTATAATTGGATCTAAATTTGCAAAGTAAGTTGTATGTATCATATCACAACTGCTGATTACTTTTAACCATTGTATCAATTAAATCCTTTAACAAGGTTGACCTAACAGTCATTTGTATAAATCCTATAACAAGGTGACATTTAGGTGGAATGTTCTAAGGCCTCTAACAAGGCTACTTTTAACAGGGTGATTAAATCCTTTAACCAAGTCACACCTAGCAGTGTGTTATTGTAACCTTTAACAGGGTTGGCTCCTCACAGGGCATCACTTTAGAATAGTGAAAACTTGGTAGCATGTTACTGGTGGTTTTTCCCATATTGGGTTTCCACGTTAAATACTTGTGTCAAATTGTGTGAATGCTTATGGTTTGTTTTTACTATTATATTTATACAAACTAATTTTAATAGACAGTAAATTGCATGATTAAAGTTGTTGACATATGCTATTGCTACCAAGTAGATCTGAAATATAGAAAGTTTTATTTTCTACATCTAGAACTAAGGATAACTGATTCACCCCTCCCCTCTTAGTTATTCTAAATTCATTCTAACAATTGGTATCAGATCTTTGGTCTCCTGAATATAGTTTGAAGGTACTTGGAGTGAAAAGATCAAGATGTATAAGAAGTAGGTTCCTAAGCTGAACAAAGATAACTTCCCTGCATGGAAAAGCTTGTTGAAACTACATTTGGATAGTATTGGAGATGATGCCAAGTGACTTATTGAAAATGCCTATGTACCACCTACTACTCCTCTTATAGCGGCCCAACTAAAAGAAAAGAAAGAGCACAATAAAGCAATGTTGGAGATCGCCTCCTCATTGAGCTATTTAGAATTTGATGATATAAAGATATGCACAAATGCCAGATGTGGAACAAACTTGCAACTGTCTATGGTGGAGACACAAATGTGCTGAGAGCTAAATCAAAAAGTCTAAGAGGTAAGTTTGATGAGATGAAAATGCACGAAGGTGAAAATGTTATTCAGTACTATGGTAGAGTAAAAGAAGTTGTAAATTCCATTAGAGGGGCTAATGGAACAATTGATGAGAACACCATTATGAGAAAGGAACTGATAACTTTACTTCCTATATATGCTATTAGAGTTTCAACAATTCAAGATTTGAGATGTACTCCTAACAATAATCTGAATCTGGAAAATCTTATAGGTAGACTCACTGCATTTGAAATGTCTAATTATGACAACTATAATCTACAAGGGATTGATTCTACTTTTAGATCATAGCTGGTTCTCAATAAATCTAAGAATGGAAAGAAACATGTGGATAGTGATAGTGACACTTCTAATGATGATCTTGAAGAACTTGAAGCACTTATGGAAAAAATGCTATCCATAGGAAAAGGAAAATACAGAGGTAAACTTCCTATTTTTTTTTTTTCATGCAACAAATTTTGTCATATAGCTACTAGATGTCCTGATAAGAATGAAAAAGATGAAAGAAAGGAATAAAAATACAAGGAATATAAAGATAGAAAGGATGACTGAGACTTTAGGAAATATAAGGACTACAAAGACAAAGGTGAGAAATCTTGTTATATTGCTGAAGAAAATTCTGACAATGACACTGATAATTCTGATGACAATGATATAGAAGTTGTTTATGTTGCAATGAAAGAAGATTCTGATGATGATGAGAAAATTACATTAATATCTTATATGAGCAAGAGTGATCATTGGATCATTGACAGTGGTTTTTCCCATCATATGATTGGCGACGAAGATAAGTTTGAAAACCTAAACCAATGCAAAGGAGGATATGTAAAATTTGGTAATGATGCACCATGTCGTATCAAAGGTAAAGGATTGATTAACCTGACTGACACAATCAGATGTGATGATGTGTATTGGGTTGATGATCTCAAATACAATTTTTTGAGTGTTTCACAGCTAAACACTTTTGGTTACAAAGTTGAATTCCATCACAGAAAAGCAAAGATCCATGATTCTACTGGAGAATTAGTCGGAAGTGGGGATCAGACTAAAGGTAACTTATTTTATCTGGATTTATCTAAAGAAACATATTTGTTTGCATAGTACAATGATGTTTGGTTATGGCATAAGAGGTTGTGTCATGTGAACTTTGATAACTTGGTAAGCATAAGTAAATTGAAAAAGGTTAGAGGGATACCTAAGTTAAA
>MU226793.1:3563902-3609018 GCA_018584345.1 Thuja plicata
TTCAACCAATACAATGGTCGAAATTTCGACCATTGGTTTGGTGGAAAGTATGGAAATCCCATCAATTTTTTTAGTGAATTGGTCAAAATTTGCGACCACTCGTTGGTGGAAGTATTGGTCGAAATTTTGACCAATGCACTAAAAAATGACGGCTTGGGCTATAGTCAAAATTTTGACCTTTGTTTTGGTCAAAATTTTGACCAATTATAAATACGTCGAAAATTTGACAAAAAAAGACCGATGAAAGTTTTGGTCGTAAATTAGACCAATTACTGTCGAAATTTTGACCAATTGTCGTCGAAAATTGAGGTCAAATTTACTAGTGTATCTTGCATAGAATATCCTTTAGAGTCTCTAGTGGTGAACCAAGCATGTGTACATTCTGCAAATTTTTTGAGTCTATTAGGCACGTGTTCTTTGAATGCTATTTTACTAAAGAAATCTGGAAGATGTTTGGTTTTTCCAGTAGCAAAGATGTTTCCATTTATGATATTATAGATGGTCATATTAAAGGCTTAAAGAAAGTTTTAAATAGTTTTTTGGCCCTTCTCTCTACTTTAATTATGCTACATATATGGAAATTTTGTAATGATAATGTTTTTGGGAATAATTCCATAAATCTCACTAAGTCTCTGAGGAGACTCATTTTTCACCAAATAAATGTACATGCAACAATGGTGATTAGATTGAAGAAAAAGAAGCTTGAAAATCTCTTTAAGAGTGGAATGGTGCATCTTAGGTAATGGGAGGTTCACATGGGTACACCTGGTCTTGAAAGTTGAAAGAGATAACTCCATTTGAGGTTGCATTGTACAACTTAATGACTGAGCTAGAGGAGTAGAGGCATAAAGAAAGGCAGGAGAGACATAGGGCAGTCTGGGAAGTACCATTTAATGTTGTTCTAGGTGATGTTCCAGAGGGTGTATCAGTGGTTGAATTTGTTCAACATCCATATAAAGAATAGATTGAAGAAGATCATGTTCTTAGGTGGACGAAGGGATCCATGCGTTGGCTGGATTGGGTCCCTAGAAAGCAAGGAGATATACTATGAATATGATTTTCAGTTTTAGATGAAATCTTACATTATGCTCCTTTTGTAATTAATCCATAGATACTTTTATATAGTATGCTGGGAATATTAGGATATATGATAGATAAACACTGATCATGTATGCTCCTTTTTTGTTTTTTGGTATTACTGGTTGTAACAACTCCTAATGTAGTGTTATTGTGTTTTTGAGACATATATTTAATAGGAAAAAAATCATCAATAATAATAAATCTCTTGATAGAGATGGTGTACAAATAAATTATTTAAAAAGAGTAGATTCATCAAATATGTGTATCAGAGTCAAATTATTTTGACCAATCAAATAGTCATAAAATATTTCTCACGGTTTAACTTCAAAATTAGAATTTAGACTATAGAAAAATAAAATTTAGATGAAAATGAAAAAATAACTAAATTGATTGATTCAAATAGAATTTTTAAATTTAGTAGTTAATATTACAAACTACAAAATAATTGTAATAATACAAAACTAACAATAGGCATTAAAGAGGGAGAGCTAGACCCATGAGATTAGTGGTAACATTTGGCAATATGGTCAAAAGGGTAGAAACTATTGATAGGGTGAAAAATAATAATGTGTCCAATCCCAACAAAGAGAGACAAACTAACCTATAAACATAGAAGAGGATTAGAAAACAATGTGATGCTTTATTCAAACAACAAGATGCCTTAAATAGGCGGTATACAAATAGTTACAGACTATTATAAAGTTAGTGATGAGAATAACATATAGTTAAAACTACATATTAATGCAAAACTGCCAACATTTCCCCCCTTATTACATTAATCTGAACAAGAGTGGAACATTGCAAAGTTTTTAAACCCAATTCTTCTGGAGACTTTAATGAAACATCTTCACCAATCCTCCTCGCTCCCCCAAGAAATACTAAAGTGGCTGCATTAGTGGAACTCTTGACCATAGAACCTGAAACCATGTAAACAACATGAGTTTTCCCACCTCCCATACAAAATGAGACACATTTCCTCCAAAATTCCACATCCCCCCTCAGTGTGTCTAATGCCTCATCAATTGCTATGTAAACAATCTCTCCTCTGCTACACAAATCACTAATAAATAAGTGTACATGTGACAACCTTTCCTTTGAAATTCCACACTTCTACCAAGTGTGACAAATGCCTCCTCAAGTGCTTCACAAATACACAACTAAATCTTGCCCCCCTTTCTCCTTGAAGGTACAATTATGATTCCAAGCCTCCTCTTTTCTTTAGGGAAACAAATATGTCAATCCCCCTCATTTCTTTAGGGAAAAATATGCACAACCCCCTCTTTTCTTTAGGGTCACAAATAGGGTGCTTCTCATGTAGTGAATCATCCCTAAGAAAGAATCTTTCTTAGGATGATAGTTGACCTCCTGCCTCAATTATCTCCATCCTATAGTAATATTTTTTTCTATTCTCTAAAGAAGAAAAAATTGATCAATTCTTTTTATAATGGGAAATGGTGATCAATGGTAAACCACAAAATCATATATACATTAAATGACCACAAATTTGGTTCTTAAGCCAAATCTAATTTGTAAAACCCAAAGGATGAAAGTGACAAAATGGTGAGAAAGACTGATTGTGCCCTTTGTCTCCTTGGTTTTTCAATGCAGAGGTGGTTCGTGATATGGATTAACCACCTCATATGTCCTCTATATGTCTAATGTTTATATCAGGCATTAATAGATCGATCTTTTGGTGCAATGAAAACCACTAGTTATAACAAGTGGTATCAAAGCTTGGTCATAGGTTCAAACCCCATGCCTGCACTGGGGGGATTGTTACAATGGTGGGAAAGACCGATTGAGCCCTTGGTCTCCTTGGTTGTTTAGCATAGTGGTCGCTCGTGACATGGATTAACCGTCTCTTATGTCTTCTATATGTCTAGTGGTTGTACCAAGCATTAACATGTCAATATTTTGGTGCAATGGAAACTGCTAGTTGTAAAAGAAAGGGCACAAATGCAAGATCTATCTAAGGGGAGAATTTAGGCTATTATTCTATGATGTATGGAAAAAAATGATAAGAGATCTTACGTTTATGATTAAAAAAATATGTAAGAGAAAGGTGTATGCAATGAAAATACCTATAGCTACACAACAAGTCAAAACATGCAAAACACAAGATATACCAATAAATCAAAGCATGCAAAGAACTTGAAACACAACTATATTCTCACTACAACCACCAATGAGCTAAAAAAGTGCACCCAAGACTTGTTTGATTTTCTCTTAGAGATTTTTTGGGTGTTCTCTCCTGAAACAATGCAATGAATACCACTATGATGCAAGCTAGATGATGGTGAAGGGATTGAGAACACGTATGATGAACTTGCTCCAAGATTCACATGATGAAGATTGAGAATGCAATAGAAAATCTAGGATGAAGATGCAAGATGAACAAAACTAAGACTGGTATCCATTACGTAACATGTAATATCTAGATGATCTAATGCTCAAAGAAAAATAAATAGAATGAAGACTACGACATGCTCAAGAAAATTGTTCTAAAATGCAATCACTAGCTAGATACTAGTTCAAAATGAGGAGTGAGGCCTCCTTTTATGGATTTTATTATGAAAATGGAGGGATAGGATTAAGCGGTGGAAAATGAGTGGCTGAGATGAAAGGTTAGGTAGGGATTTGGTGGGAGTGAAGGAGATTAAGAGGCAAAAGAAATGAGTGGCTAGGATTAAGTGGTTAAAGAGAGGAGTTGACTTTTCAAGTGGAGGGAATAAGAATTTAAAAAAAAGTCACATGTATGTGTAAGTGATTAAGGCTGAAAGGGTTTAATTACCTTTTAAGTATAATTAGAGTGAATTTTTCCAAAAGCAAGAAGAAATGAGATTTAAATTAAGTTAAAGTTAATTTAAATGGGGTTTAGAAGAATTTCAGAGGAAATGGAGAGATTAAATAAATAAAATTTATTTAAAAATAAATATGGAGGAAACATATATTAAAATAAAATTTTAATATATTAGGATAGTATTTAAATTATTTTAAATACAAGATAACGAATTTATTTAATAAAATTAAATAAATAGTTGAATATAACAAATATAGTTAATTTATAAAAATTAACTATATTGTTATAGGCAATATTAATTAAATTAATATAGAAATGAATAGGGACAATTTAGGGTGTCTACATTTTTCCCCTCTTTGATGTGGTGTCGAAATCGACATCGCGTCAAAGAAGAGAAAAGAGGAAGATGCCCCAATCATGGAAGGAAAAGATGATGAGGAGGGATATATGGAAGGATGATGACCCCTCAAGAGGACATGCGGGTTTGAAGAACATGAATGTGATCTTGAAATGGGTATGAGAACAATACGAACAAGGGAGAGGTGGAGGGTATAAAAAATAGACCTCACTGTGCAAAATGCAATCTATCTAAAATGCAATGCAAATGTACTATGTAAACATTGGGTAGAACAACCTAGATTTTGATATGGTACTTGATGATATGCACCAAGGTATGAGGAACCAAGATGACAAGTTGTCAAGTACGTGATAAGAAGGAACAAGTACGAAAAGTAGCAAGCATGCACAAAAAACCAAACGCAAACCAACATGTTGCCCCTAGGAAACTGAAAACTAATGGATTGATCGATCAATTTATGATGGTTGATTGAGGATGACAATGTTAATGATAAGAATAATGTAAATCTAGAGGATTGGGAAGGATACATCCCATGATGGTGATTTGATTTTAAAAAGTTTGATCAATCGATTGCCAACTGATTTGGATTAACATGAAGGCATGATGAATGATTGATATGCTAGATTTCAGGGTTGGATTACATGGACTAGTATTGATCACACTTGATTTTTATTGAAATTATAAGAATGTTTTGATTTTTTATATTTTTCAGAATTTTTTTATTTTTTTTTGGGAATTTTTAAAGATTTTTGAAAATTTTGACATTTTTAAAGATTTTAATGTATTATTTAAAAAGAAAGGGCAGAGAAAAGACATGATAGAGTTATTTTGGATGGGCATTGGTTAAGCTGATATGGAGGGAAAGATAGCCCCACCCAATGTGAAGATGGCTCCACCCTCGTAATAGAATGAGCGCAGCTGCCCATTCGTAGACGGGTGGCTCCGCCCTGCACACGGGGTGCTGCCTCTTGATCCTGCAAGGGGCGTTTCCCCTTGAACCCATCTTGGGGGCGCTACCCGCAAACCCCCGTAGAAAATTCTGGGGAGAAAATACACTGAGAGAAAGGGGAGGAAAATACCTCCACGTCTGATTAGGCTCTATACACAAACAATGATTAGGTAGAATGTGATGAGAAGATAAGAAGGATTGAATTGGATGAGAGGAAGATTAGATTAGAAGATAAAGAGATTTGATAAGAAAGATAATTTTAAGAAGATGAAAGGATGATGAAAAGTGTAATGCCAAATGTAGTAGATGAGATTGGATAAGAGAATGGATGAAGGAGAAAATAGATTAACACCAAAGACAAGGGAGAGCCAAGGTATATGAAATGATGGAAAGACAGAGAAATGATTTGAGAAAGAGATGGATGGAATGGATAGGTCATTGGTAGGATATGGAAGACTATTAGATGGGGGATATGAAGGAAAGAGATCCAAGAACTAGCTGGAAAAGGATTGAAAATACCCCAAACAAAAAGTAGGAAAATGAAAAGTGAAAAGATGGGGGATAAAGGATGTATGAAATGGAAGGATGACATGTAAGGGATGTGAATGAAAGACTAGAGGATGGGGAATAAGAAGAGTAGGATCAGAGGACTAAGTTGCAAAAGATGCCCCCATACTGGAGGTGGAAGGATGAAGGATGAAGAGATGGCGGATAAAGGCTATATGAGATGGATATATGGATAATATATAAATAATGTGCATGGAGGAGAGGATGGCTTGTGTTTTCCAAAACATGCATGGATATTTTAGTGCCTCGAGTTTGTATCAAGAGAAAAGGTAGGAAAGGTGGAAAGGGATATGATATGGAGGGTATGAATAGGATAGGGGATAAGGACATAGAGGGTATGGATGGAATAGGATAATAGATAATGCAAGGAGGAAATGCATGGCATAACCAAGATCAAAGACATAGAAATGAGGAATGAATTATATAAGACTATGGATTGTCGATGGAGGAAAACAATTGGATAAGGACTATAAGATGGAGGCTATGGATGGGATTTCAAGATAAAATATGGATACAATGGATGGAATTATGTAGGATAATAGATAGTGGATAGATAATGAATATAGGATATGGTATATTCATATGGACGGATGGAATGAATATGATAGGCAAGATCAAAGATGGGAAATAGATGGTGCATGTATAGAAGATGAGGGATGTGGGATAGTTTTATATGGAAGGTATATTTGGTAGGTAGTATGAATGGAGCTTGCCTTCAAGTGTAGAGTGCAAGGGGATGAGGATAAACGAATGGATATATGAGGAGATTTGGAAGACAATGGATACATGATTAGGAAGATGGTGGAAGGAATCAAGCATCTAGTTCCATGGATGGTATCCGTTGATATATACCTTTTTTTTAATATCACCATGGCGCCTGTTTGCCAGGTTTTCACCAAGATGATGATTTGTTTATGACATTTTCTAATGTTTTTTTTTTTTTGTATTTTTTGCTGATTTTTGAAGGATATTTTATGCTCATAGATGTTGGTAGGATTGGGGGTAAGGGAGATGAAATGGATGGGGGATATGAACGGTGGAATAAGGATTTATGCATATGATTGGATTAATGGGAGGGGAGGATGGGGAAGAATTGGTGGATAATGGATGTAAGGTTGGCAGACTGGTGAATAAATGGATGAAGGAGTTGGAAAGATCATAATCGGCACACACCTTGAAGTGTGGTGGAGTAGCAGAGGAGGATATTGTGAAGGAGATAGAGGATAAAAGGTGAATTTTGGGATGTAAGGATCTAAAATGGATTTGGAAAATGGAGGATTTGAGGACTTATGAGTGGATGAAGCTTTTGGATTAGCAAGTTTGGATGCCAAGTTTGATTCTTTATTGATATGCATTGCTTCAATAATTAGCTTTGGAATCCACATGAATTTATTTTTGGGCCTTTGTGGCCTTTTGAATTTTTATTTCTTTTGGATCACATTTTTCTTTTCTTGAACATGTGTTTTAGATGGGACATGTTGATCCTTTGATTTTTGTGGATTTTGAACTTTATGCACTTTATCTCTAGCATCCACTTTTCTTCAATTAGCTAGGGTAGGAGTGTATGAGGATAGATGGTTTGGATATTTTATGGATGGAAGAATGAAGGGTGAATGTTTGAAGGAATGAAAGGGTGTGTGCCTTTGTTGATCTTTCTTAGAAATTTGAGGTGATGGAGGTATGTAGGGACCCAAAATGGATGGAAGGGATGAAGGGTTAGATTGTGGAATATATGGACTCAAACTGGATGAGGATGAGGAAGTGACGGTGTTTGGAACATAAGGGCCCAAAATGGATTTGGAGGGGGAATGGTTGATGTTTGGAAAATAAGGGCCCAATATAGATTTGGAGGATGGGTAATCGCGATATTTGAATGTAGATGGAGTAATTTTAGATATGGAAGGGATGGAAGGCACACCAACATCTTGAGAAATTATTTTTTCAATGGGATACTTATTACTTTGAACACAAGATGCGAGTCCATGTGAATGGGGTGAAGAGGTGGAAGGAATGATAGGCTCTTGAAGGAAGCCATGTTGGATAGAGGTGGATGAACCGAGCTTAGATGTATGAGATTCATGGGTGGATTGGATAGGTGTGATGGGATTTTACAAAGGATTAGGATCATATAGAGGATTAGGATCTTGAGGGGGGTTGGAAGGGATAGTAAGATATTGGGATAGATTGGTATCATGAAATGAAGTTGAAGGGATACTTTGATCTTGACTTTGGGGAGGATTATGTTGTGGAGCAGAAGGGATAACAGGATCTTTGGATGGAAGGATATCATGAAAGGAAATGGACTTAGGAGATGAAGTTACTTGATTTTTCCATGGAGAGGGATTATTTGATAGGACATGAAAGGGATCATTGGATAGAGTGGGATCATTGGATGGGGTAGGATCTTCAAATGGAAGCCTTGAATCTTAAAATGGAAAGGTAAAAGGGATATCTTGATCTTGATTAGGGATAGGATCATGAGGGGAATCTTGGGATGGAAGGATGGAGTCTTAAAATTCAAAGGTGTAAGGGATGTCTTGTTCTAGATCAAGAATAGGATCATGAGTTGGATTAACAAAGGCAAGGGGATCTTGATATGGAAGGCTAAGATATTCATCTGGAAAGATGTAAAAATATAGGGAGGGATCATGGGATGGAGGAGTGCTTAGATCTAGAGGAGGAGAGGATTACATGTTATCATGATTTGGAACAAGAGATTGATTTGTTTGGACTTGTGGGTATGGTGTAGTGGATGGAGTGGAAGCTTTATGGAAGGATGGAAGATACCTGATTGGGGTAGCTGGAGGAATGAAAGAAGCATGGGGCTTAGGAGATGGGGATGTGTTTTCATGCAAGGGAGATGGAAGACATCGCTTGGGACATGGGTTAATGAATTGAGGGGATTGAATGAGCTCACTTGGATTTGAGGATCAATGCCTCTTTTCTATTTCATGGATCCAATCACTAAAGAAATTTGTGGGAACTATGGATTAGGAGGCTTAGGAGATAGGGGTATGTCTTCATGCACTGGAGATGGACAGGGGGATTGGACAACTTTGTTTAGAGTTGGAGATGTATACTTTTTTCTATTTTATCAACCC
This sequence comes from Thuja plicata, assembly GCA_018584345.1. Taxonomy (NCBI): domain Eukaryota; kingdom Viridiplantae; phylum Streptophyta; class Pinopsida; order Cupressales; family Cupressaceae; genus Thuja; species Thuja plicata. Next base: position 3,572,758 of record MU226793.1, read on the forward strand.
AATCAAAGAATTTGTTAGGGGATGATAAGGACTCAGGAGGATTAGGATTATATTGAGGTATAGGATTAGATGAAGGGCAATGTTTTTAATTTTTTATACTGAGGACAATGTTTTAAAGTTCTTGGATCTCTTGGGCAAGGTGATCATATGTAGAAGGGGGATATTAAGGTGGATTTCCCTTGTCAAAGGTATAAGAAGGATAAGAAATGGGAGGAGAAGTAGGATTAGATCTGAGGTGTTGATGAGAAAAATATGGATAGTTAGGAGGTGAATAGTTTTGAGGAATATATGAGGTTGACGAGAGTGTTTGATAGGTTGGTTGGATTAAAGGGGGAGGATTGGAATATTGCATTTGAAGGTCATTGACCACTTTGTGAATCCAATATGGGTTCATGATGTTTGAAAGGGGGTTTTAATTTTGATTAGAAGAAGATTTGGATTGATAATGGATGAGCTTGGAAGATAAATGAGATATGTTTGGAAAGAAGGGGTAATCTTGGACTAGGAGCAATATTTTTGGATTTTTTGATATGAGGATATGGCCTCAAAGGATTCTTTGATTTGATGATGATTGGATTCAATTTTATTTGATCAAGATTTGGATCGATTGGTTTGATTTGATGAAGAAACTAGGAGAAAATTGGAGTCATGATCGATTAGGATTGTTTGATACAATGATTAATTGATTGATTGGATATGTGATTGATTGATTGGATTAAGAGAAAAAGTCTCAAGATTAGATTGATAAGGATTCATGATGAAGGTTTAATACAAACCTTAGTGAAATAGGATCCAATGAGGTGCAAACAATAAGGATTAATGATGATGATTTTTCCTACTCAAAGATAAACTTATGATCTTGAGCAAGATAGGATTGGATAAACCACTAAAGATAGACTAATATTCTCAAGTGACAAGATTAATGTGTTTTCTAATGATAAGGATTCTTCTAACACTTTGATAAATCTTTCTACCTTATATTTGGTATGGAAATCTGATGAAGGTATGAAAGATAAGGATTGATATTGATTGATGAAGTGTAATGTAGATAATGGTGATCCAAGTTACCAAGATTAGGAAAATGAAGTGAAAGGATGAGAGACTAGTAGGATGAAAGAACATAGTGGTTGAACAAGAGACTAAATGATTTAGGCAAAACACTAGTGTCAGGCCCAAAACTAGGGAAAAAACACACATGCAAATTTTTTTTTTAAAATGCAAGTGCATACCACTAACAAGGATGTGTTTGAGGTAATGTGATATCATGGTAAGGTTAGTCTTTGAGTTGCAAGGTATATACATAAGTTGAATTAGATTTCTCTGGTAATCACTTTATTTCTAACCTTGGTTACAACTTATTCATTTAGTTCTAGTCCCAATTCTCTTTCAACCATTAACCACTAGTTTAAAATTCAATAATCAAAACCTAATCTAATCCTAAACAATTAAATTCTCCCTTACAAATTCCTATGCAACTATAGTCCTTTAATTCTTTAATAGAATATTAGATTAATCTCAAATAGAAAATTTAAATTGACCTCTAATCTCTTTGATACACATGGGCAACATAACTCAATTTATCATAATAAAATTAAATTAACATATATCTATACATTTTACATAGAAACTACGTCTAATAATCAATAATTAATTAAACAATTAAATAAACTATATCTAAACAAAATTACATGATTTTAATAAACAATAAGAAATTAAATCCTTAACATGTTAGCAACCTATATATATATTTCACATAAAAACTAAGGTTTCAAATCTAGTAATTAAACTAAACAATTTAAATATAAAATACATCTATTAAATGAGACTACATAATTCAAATAACACAAATAAGAATTAAGTCTATTTATCTAAATTAATCTATCTACATATAGTGATCCATTTTAATTATGTATCCAATAGGTAGAGTGGAATATTATTTAAATAAATTGTTCAATACTTGACTAAATCTAATTATTTTATTAAATCTATTAACTATCAATTAACTACCTATAACTAGCTATAATCTAACCTACCTACCTATCTATCAACCTATCACCCTATCTACCTCTAGCCTATCAAGTTGTCACATCATCTCCCCAAGTGGGTGGGGAGGGTGTGAAATCCCAAACCCACTACAACCTGTGAATTGTTTGGAGAGGGAAGAGCCTTTGCAAAGGCTTACACATGAACCAAGAAGGGTGGGGGCCACTAAAAAGTCTTTCCCCAAAGTGCAGAATTCCTAAGGTGAAGTCAACATAAGATTATTGCATGAGGAGGTATGTGGCATTAAAACCAAGAAAATGGAGAGTATTCAAAATATGAAAGGGTGAGGTGGGGCCCATATTAAATCCCCCTATGCTAAACTATATTTAAACTCTTTGTTCTTAGGGGTGTACATATATCCCCTATGTTGACTCAATCTGCAATGAATGGGGGAAGGTTTTAATTTTTGGGTAATGATTATCATGTTAGCCCAAATTTTGCATGGGGAGAAGAAAGGTGAGGGGGAAGATTATGGTGGGGCCCATGAAGATGGGCGAAGGATATTAAGTCTTCTCAAATAAAAGACTATGCATTAGCATAAGAAGGGTAATTTAAAGGGGTGTTTAGGGGATTAATAAAGGGGTTTTAGAGAGGGAATATTTAGAGGATATTCTCTGTGTAAGGGGAGGGAATCAAATCCCTCCCATACATTTTTTAGAGAGATTTTTGCTCTACATTCTGGAAAATGACATTGTAAATTTGGTTGTAGTTTCTACACATTGGCATCATTTATTTATTTTATTTTTTTGTAGATACATGCATGAATTTGATTTTTTTTTTGTTTGCCAAACATTATGCAACTAGAATTTGATTATTAATATTAGGTGATTTGTTTCATTTATATATATTAATTTCTTTGACTTACTATAGTAGGTAAGCTAATCTCTTCTTTTTAAGGATTGGAAATACAATTATTTTGAAGATGAGGTATTTATCTAATTGAGATAAAATTTTAGAACTCAAAATGAAACATGTAGTGTTGTTGACTTGAAAATTTAAAGTCACTTACAATAGAGGTTTCAAGATTTAACCATTCACAAGGTTTACATGCTATGAATATCATTACAAAAGAAATGAGATCTTTTCACAATTTGCTCAACAAGCTTACACAATGGACATTGCAACACTTAACAACAATGATCCTGAACACAAGGAGTAATCATGCAACCTTAAAGTTTCTCTTTCACAACAATACCAAAATGAGGATTCCTCCCAAACTTTTCTACATCCAACTTGATTTCAAAAACCTGCAAAAAAAACATGAAGGGAACCATGCGAGCTCACCTCCCAACCAAGGCCTCAAAGAGACCACCCCCGAGCTTAGAGAACCAAGGCTAAACAAGATAACACATCCCAAATCTCACAATTACATATATTCTCAATACAACAATTTACTCCCAACCAAGGTTTCACAAATGAGTTTTCCAAACTCATTGAAGTAGGGTGAAGGTGGGCTTTTCCAAGGAGGAGAATGCCATTGCATTCAAATTTCTCAACAATAGTTTTGTCCCATGCCTTTCCAAGGCTAAATTGATATTCCTTCCATATACACATTTGGTCATTTCTATATCAAAAATAATATTTATCACATGACTTCATGGAGCCCATGCCCCATGAAATTATCCCTCTTCTCCAAGAGAAGAGACTCTCACTATAATGGAGAGCCCAACTAACCCCTTCATCCAAGGCCACTTTTTCCCTGCCCAAAGGGTGAGTAATGCCTTAAAATCCCATGAATAATAATCCCAAATCTAAAAGAGCAAGAGATGAAACAAAATTCAAATGCATCCCCAACCCAACACATAACATCAACATCTACATACAACACTTTACAAGATTACATATATGAACATCATACAAGATTTACATATTAATTTAAATAATAACATGCAAAGATTAAATGCGAGAGCATTCCTCCATAGCAAGAATTCACCAACCTTGGTCCAACAAAAATGGCAAGAATATGGTTGAGAAGAATCCCTTATCCCTTTTTCCTTTTCTTCCTCCAACTCTAGTTGTCTCCAAAATTGGAGAGTGGGTGAACACTCACTAAGTTTCTCTAAATCCTCTAAAAAGACCCCTAGAAGTGTACTCAAGACTTAGCAATTAATAAGACATGTCCTCTAGTCCTTTTTTCTTACCTCTTGTCTCCCCTCTTAATTGTGAGTTTAGTAAGGAGTGTGGGACAAGTTAAATACATGTGGCCATCTTCATTTTCGCCACTTTTGAAAGGTATGTATTTTGGAGAGCCATAATGGTGATCTAGGTTTACTCCATAGGTAAAAAATAGCCCTAACCTAAGGTACCCCCTTAGGGTTAACTAATTTTAGAAAAAAATACACTCTAGAGTCACTTTTGACCCCTCCAAAGTACCCCTAAAGTGCAAATCCGAATTCCAACTTGATGTGCTCTCTACAAGACATCTATAAGCAAGTGGGATTGATATAACATCCTATAAGGTTTGGTGATTCTTGCCCAAGCCCTAATTTGACATGTCACCATCCACATGGACAACACAAGTGTCAAGTGACACCAAAACAAAATGCACATCACATTTACAATGACATGTCCAAACAACAATATAAATTTTAAAATATTAACACACATTCAGATTATGTTTACAACAAAGATCACATTACAACGAGGTTTCAACCCCTTATTGGATTAAACCTTGGCTTACTCAATTCACATGTGTTTAGCCCTAATTCTCTGAATAATCCCATGGTTCTCTTTCCTACACACTAAAATTGAGCATCAGTAGTCCAAGATAATAAAATCACATGCAATATACATTTTCAATTTATAATTAGCAACATTAATCAATAGCAGACTTAAATTATTAATTGCAATTTTCATATAGAAATGTTTAAAGCATAATAATTCCATAATCATCATGACATAACACCCATCAAGTAATCAACTCTAATCATGATTCGATCTTCTCATCAATTCACTTATCTAAACATATATAATCAAAATCAACCACCTGTTCTAGGTCTAATCCATATCAAAATGTAATCCACACAATATAATCATCATAAAATAATATCTTGAGTCTCTGTCAGGATAATCAAAAAGTGTATCAATGTATCAAAACATAAAGTATCAAAGTGTGATCGAGTAGTAAAGTTGTGATGGGTCAGGGTGAGGCCTCACAACTAGACTAGAAGGATGAAAGAAAATAGTGGTTGAACAAGAAACTGATTGATTCAGGCAAAACACTTTGAGAAACTATAGGAGAGTGGAGCTGAAAAAATCTTTGCAAAACCTCAAAATTCACTAATTTAGGTGAAGACGCCTATCTACAAGTGGAGCCAGCTATGTGTAGAGCTATCTGTGTATAGACAGAGCCGCATGTGGAGGAATTTGAATAGAAACTTGAAGTTTTGAATTTGAAATCTTCAGAAACTGATTTGACTTGGTTTTCCTAATGATGTTTCAGTCAAATTATCCATGGGAAAGAACAATTAAAGCACAAATCAAAGTCAAACATGATGTGACCAAGTAATTTTCTTCAAACAATCCAAAAAGGGACAAAGAAACCTTACAGATACAAACACTTGTGAAGTCTGAAATTATAAGGAAATTATAGCGCAATGTGTATGTTCTGATAGTTTTTTCAAGCCCAATATTTCCACTAGTCTCAACACAATCAAAGACACTTCAAATAAAAGCTACCTAAGGAATGGATTCGCATCAAAATCTTTGCCCACACTAGATATTTCTTTGCCTTACACAAAGTGATGTTGGATTGTTTCTAGGACTATAACGTTGTGGGGTTTGAAAAGAGACTCAAATCTCAAATTGCATAAGCTCCCTCATGCCGCAATCAAGTTTTAGAATTCCCTTGGGAATACAAATGGTGAGTGTAAAATATTTAGGTGATCTGGGTAATCCACTTGGATCAATCCTTGCACAATGATTATGATACGTTCAGAGGTCAACCGGGTAGGCCTCTATCTAAAAGTGTCTAGTGAAAGTTCCATTCACAACTATCTCCCATAGTCCTATAAGCAGGATTAAGACATATAGCCCTATGAGTACCTGATAATGTAGTCCCACACACAAGATTCAGGCCTTGCAACCCTATAATATCAAGCATGAGAATGAATTATCAAGAATAGCTACGTCCCTTGAGAGATTGGTCTTAGGAGAATTTGATTATAGTGGGTTGGAAGAGGCCAGGTCTGCCTTGTTCCCCACTTGGGCAATCTCTCTCCCAGCTATGCTAAAGCTCTCAGGAGGTAACCACTCTAAAAGGGTAATATATCCTAATGAAATAAAAAAAGGAGGCACAAGTAGGTCTGATATTTTGATCACCCTGAAAGGGTGAGAGCATATCCCTACTACTTGTGATCCTTCAAACACATAAGTCACTTGATTCAATCCTTGGGCTTCTTCTAACTAGGGTGAATTTGGTGGGTTTGGTATTTTGATCACCCTAAGAAGGGTGAGAGCATATCCCTACCACCATTTTCCACAAACACACAAGCCCCCTAATTAAACTATGTGAGATAAATAAAAAACACAAAGTTTAACTGTATCTCCAAGGAAACCTGCAAGACAAATTGATTATTAGTTACAAAGTTCAAGTCTTCCACAAGCATCCTACAAGATAATAGATTAGTATTTTAAAAATACTTTGATCTTGGTTAAACATTCTGCAAAACCACTGTTAGAAGACAAAAAACACCAAAAGCATGCAAGAAAACCAGAATAGAAAATCTCAGCATACACAATATGATGAAAAGATACTAAATTAAGTAGAGCAGCCTATGAACAGATTGAGATGTCTGCGTGTAGAGATGCCCATCTATAGGCAGAGCTACATGTCTATAATAGAATATAGAAAATAAATTAAATCTTACAAAAAACTAAGACCCAAAAGAGCTAAAGCTTCTAAAATTCCATCTATTATGAAAATATAGAATGCAACTATTTTTAAAAGTTCCTAAAGTGCAGAGAAACCCTAAAATGTGATGCAATATGAAAGATAAACTATTTCTGTCAGAGTCGCCTATGTGCTAGCAGAGCCTCTTATGTGTGGAGCCACCTCTGTAAAAGTAGAGCCACCTGTCAGTCTGAAAAAGCTACAAAAAAAAAAAAAAACCAAGAGATGGGTCCCACCAGGTGTGCCAAAATGTATGCAATAAAAATACCTGTAGCTGCACAACAAGTCAAAACATGCAAAATACAAGATATACCAATAAATCAAAGCATGCAAAGAACTTGAAACACAACTAAATTCTCACTACAACCTCTGATGAGCTAAAACAAGTGCACCCAAGACTTGTTTGATTTACTCTTAGAGATTTTGTGGGTGTGCTCTCCTAACACAATGCAATGAATCCCACTATGATGCAAGCTAGATGATGGTGAAGGGACTGAGAACAAGTATGAGGAACTTTCGCCAAGCTTCACATGATGAAGATTGAGAATACAATAACAAATCTAGGATGAAGATGAGAGATGAACTAAACTAAGATTGATTTCCATTACCTAACATGTAATATATAGATGATCTAATGCTCAAAGAAACTAAATAGAATGAAAACTAAGAAATACTAAAGAAAAATGTTATAAAATGTAATCACTAGCTAGCTACTAGTTCAAAATGAGGATTAAGGCCTTCTGTTATGGATTTTCTTATGAAAATGGAGGGATCAGATTAAGCGGTGGAAAATGAGTGGCTGAGATGAAAAGGTTAGGTAGGGTTTTGGTGGGAGTGAAGGAGATTAAGAGGAAAAAGAAACGAGTGGCTAGGATTAAGTGGCTAAAGAGAGGAGTTGCCTTTTCAAGTGGAGGGAATAAGAATTTAAAAAAGTCACATGTGTGTGTAGGGGATTAAGGCTAAAAGGGTTTAATTACCTTTTAAGCATAATTAGAGTGAATTTTTCCAAAAGCAAGGAGAAGTGAGATTTAAATTTAATTTAATTTAATTTAAATGGGGTTTAGAATAATTTTAGAGGAAATGGAGAGATTAAATAAAAAAAATTTATTTAAAAAAATATAGAGAAAATATATATTAAAATAAAATTTTAATATATTAGGGATAGTATTTAAATTAATTTTAAATACAAGATAATAAATTTATTTAATAAAGTTAAATAAATAGTTGAATATAACTAATATAGTTAATTTATAAAAATTAACTATATTGTTATAGACAATATAAATTAAATTAATATAGAAATGAATAGGGACAATTTAGGGTGTCTACACAAGGTACAATAATAGATCTGGTGTAATGTGTTAAAATAGATGCAAGATGTAGAAATAAGAATGTTTACCTAAAAATGCTAGAGGAAGAAGATGCTCAAATGCTGATTTTCTATTTGACATAATCTCAGAATGTCCTGATACCTAAATCCAATAGTCTATAATCTACAACTTTGTAACTTGCAACATTTTGTTCTCTGTCAGGAACTAGTGGAAAGTGGTTTGACCTATACCTAGGTATAGGTAAAAGGTTAGAACTATACCCAATCTTCTCAAAATTAAAAAAAGAAGGTTGATTTGGGAAGCTCTTTTGATGGTCCTTCTCACTCTATAAGTAGACTCTACACTCTAAATGTCAGGGTATATGTTGAAGGTTTGACCTATACTAGATACTATCAGAATCTAGAATAGAAAATGGATCTAGAGAGTTCTTCAAAATGGGTTCTCGAATCTATATCTAGATCTACACTCTGGACCTGCACCTGCACACAAAAGAGAAGGGGAAATTGTTGGGAGGAGGGGCTTGCCTTGGTCAAGCCACAATTTAGGAATTAACCTTGAATTGAAATAAAGGAAATGCTATCATGTATAAGAGATTAAGTCTGAAAATGGAAATAAATCATATCATGTAGATGCAACACAAAAACCCAATGGAAGTCATGTAAGACAAAACCTCATATAGTAGATGCTTGTAATTCTCCTCAATATTGTATTAAAGAAGAAGGATATGAAGAATTGAATGAATGAATGTAGATATTGTCCCTTGATGACCAACTCATTTGTCCCTGATGAAGAAATAAGCTAGATCTATAGAAGGAAATGCTTGAATTCTTGATGGATGATGAATGATTTCTTTATTTCTTGAACTCCTTGAATGCACAATAACTTATCCAAATGAGATATGTAGATGTCCTAGATAGATAGTTAGTAGATCACAAAATGAAGGGACGAGGCCTCCTTTTATAGATATTTTGGGGTCCAAATTCACAATGGCCATCCTCACTAGGCGGGAAAATGAAAACACCATGCATTGGGCCTAAAACCCACCAAATTTAAACTCTTGAGGTATAGGTCAAAAGTGGTTTGGCCTATATTGGGTATAGGTCAAATCAAGTTTGATCTTACCCAGAGGGTGTTAATTTCAAGGTAATGTTGTAGGATCAAAGGGGTGTTAAGTGGTTCAGGGAGAATAAAAAGATAATCTAGAAATAAATTATTTGAATGAAGAAGTAAATGGGAAAATAAGCATAGAGATTATAGGCAACCTAGAGTTTTGAGAAAGATTGAAGGAGAGGATAGGATCTTGATTTAAATTATGTATGTAATTAGGTGCAATGTAAGGTCCTATCATAAGGAACACACTGAAGAGGGCTAAAAGAGTCCTAAATTGAACACTAAAGAAAGTTCTTAATTTTTATAAATATACATTTAGCCCCCACTTTAGTTGAAGTATGAGACAAGCTCATGCTCATGATAAAGGAAGAGACATAAGAAAGAACGAGAGAGAGAAATGAAGATTGCAACAAATTGCAAAGTGATAAGACATCACTAAGTCTAAGGACATAAGCCCCCAAACTAAGGATCCTAACTCTACACCCATGCACAAGGGTACAAAAACAAAGAAAAAATAAACATGAAAAAGAAAAGACAAAATATACTAAAAAACAAGAAAAAGGGGTTAGTACAAAACTCTAAATTAACTAGTTAAGGAGACCTCATATAGAAATGCATCACCCACTACTATCATGTATGGAAAGCTATTGCAAGAGCACAAGTGATCACATAGGAATAACAAGAGGATCTCCAATGAAGATACCTATTCCATGATTTTACATACTAGAATGATAGCAAAGAGAAAGAAATGAAGAGAGATAAAAAGAGTGTAATTACCTTTCCCGGTAAGATTGTATGTTTTACTGTGATCTAGACAAAAGATAGAATTTAAAGTTCTAGTAGGTTTTATGCCATGCTAATCAATTCTATTAAAAATATCATATCTACTAGAGACTTTGTCTATGTGCTCCTCGTGAATCGATACAGATCCACTATATTCATGAATATTTTTTGCATATGTGCACTTCATGGATGGATACAAATCACTTATAACCATAAAGATTGGTTTGTATATGTGCACCCCATGGATGGATATGGATCTATTGTATCCATTGAGATTAGTTTGTATGTACAAATGTATAAGAAAAAGTATGAAAAAGAATGTAAAATGGAGGTTGTATGTAACCCCCCTCCTTATGATTGCTACATAGTAGACATTATAAGGAAGAGTTTCAAGGATACGTACTTCCTAAAACAAGGAGATATCCTTAAAACAATAATGTATGCCACAAACTTAGCTAAGAGTGTTAACTCTTATAGGCTAAGAAAATAGATAATTGTGAAAGGATATGTTGGAACTCTAAAATTCTGGATATATTTTAGAGTATGTATTTTGAAGATTTCTCTAAGTGCAAGATATTGCCCCTAAAAGAAATTTTGTAAGAAGCCAACTTTGAGTGCAAGAAGAAAGAGACCCGAAGATTTTTGTGAAAAACCGCTTGGGGGACATGTTCCTCACTTATCATTTAGAAAATACAATGGGTTCAAGCTCTCAGATTTCAGTTTTGACATGTTTTGGAGATGGCCATATGGAGGTCATTACCCAAATCTGCGCTTTGCATGTTTTCCATAATTTTCCAAGTGACCCACTTCAGAGGTTTCTTTCTTGAGTCTATTCGATAGTAATGGTGTAAGGGTTGTTGCAGTATATTATGGGCATGAAATTGAATCTCTATACCCATTTTCGGATCCCTGTGATTTTATCCAATAAATTTACCAAAGCCTTTCTATTTTCCATTTTTTCTATTTCTCTAGTTGTCAAGTGTAGAGTTGCAAAATGACATACTTTGAGGTCTTACAAGTTGTACCCAACTAAATGTTATAAAGAATTGAAAGATCCCCTACATGGAAAACCTCGAAATGTACCTTCCTAAAGAGTTTTAGACTTTGATTAATTTAGTTGATCACTTTTCCTATCCCTTTCCAAATCAAGTTTTTGCATTTTCACTGAGTTTGAGTTAAGAAAGTTGTTAAATGGCTGACTTTGAGAAGCAACGTCGATTGATTAGTTGATCATCAGAGTAAGTAAATTAAAGATTCATATTCATTGTGTGAAAGTGAACCTATGTTCAAGGTTCTAGACTACGAGGGTCTTATTTCATGAGTTTGTGAATTCAAAACCAAAAGCAAGTTATGCAGATGGACATTGTTGACAGAATTGATTTCACAGGATACTCATTTTTAGAGGGTTATAGATTTTTGTCAAGCAGTTGTTTTGAGATTATAGTTGTGGATAGGCTCTCCTTTTATCTAGATGTATTACTATGATAAGTGGTTAGGCTTCAAGGCATGATTCCCTATTTTTCCAAAGGCTAATTCATTTGCATTTTCTACTGTTTTGACATCAACATATGCACAGTGTTTCAAAATTGCCAAGTTGGACCAATGATAACTTGTAACCCTAATGCTTTCAAGAGAATCTAGTTGGCGACCATGCTTAGATGCTGGAGAAGAGTGGGTTTTCCATTTCTCATATTTGCAGAGGGTTGTTCAGTCAGTTTTTAAGGCCAGTTCAAGAGGTTAGTTGTTGTTTATGTAGTCAATTTGCAGAAATGTTAAGAATGGTTTGAAATGTCTACCAATTCAATGTCTTGTGATCTGAGTGCACAATAGACTATATATCACTAAATAGAAGAGTGTGAAGCATCTAGATTTTTATATGTGAATGACATTGTTATGTCCATCTTAGAGCTACTGAAACATCACAAGCGTGTTTTGTATGTTGATGCCTGCACATTGTGAAGATGGAGGACATCATTGGATGGAGGAAAAAAGACCCATGCATGGAATCTAAAATCTTTAAAAAACTTCAAATGCAATTAGCAGAATGTATGATTGAGGAAGTACTTGGTAGCCCACACATAAAACAAAGGAGTTTTAAAATTTTTAAAATACTAAAACATAAAATATTTGGGCAAAAAAACAAAAGGCCAGTGCATAATAAAGTGTTTCCATTGATATGAAAAGGGCCAACGCTATGTTTAGACATTTTTAAATGCCTGCGCAAGCCAAGAGAAAGGATTTTAAAAGTTTTAAAATAAAAATTTCAACTGTCAAGTGCCATTGGAGGTATTGCACAGAGTTTGAAGTGGAGGGGCATTAAGAAATTATACAAAGAAAGGATTACACTAAACATTGAATGGAGGACACAGTACTAAGTAGAAGACCACACATTGAAAGGAAAGTAAAAACTAAAGACCAAAGTATGCGCAAGGCTATGGTAAACAGAGGTGCTATGTAGGGATATGAGAAGGAGCCCACGTATGGGACAAAGACATAAAAAAAATGCAAATTGCAGGTTTAAACTAAGATTTGTAAGGCATACATAGCCTACAGAAGCCAACATTGCATGAGTGAAAGAAGTTTTAAAAAAAAAAACTACAAACAAATTCAATGTGGCATGTGTATTTCAAGCAAGGGATGTGCTTTGTATTTGAAAGGCCAGAAAATGATGGTGCAGTGCATATTTTGATAAAGAAACCAATGTGTAATGCTACACAGGGAGTTTGAAAAGGTTGAAATTTGTGCAAGCATGAAATAGAAAAGCAAGAATGTTGTGCAGAATGAATACAAAAAGGAGGATGCACATGAAACCAAATACCATCATAAAATTTTAAAGCCAAAGTAATGAATTCAAAAGTCTGCACAATGCAAGGTTAATGCCAAAGGCCAGCACATGGACATATAAAACCAAAGGGACTGCGTAGGAGTGAAGAAATGAGACCTGGGAAGAGCATAAGATAAAGTTCATTAAAAGTTTTCAAAGGCCATTTAAAATAGCAGTTGTGACAAAATGGAAGAGGAGTTGCACTAAATTTTGTAGAAGCTTGCATGTTGGAGGACAAAGAACAGGCAATAGATTAATTAGCAAGCTTGTACAGGAGACTCATCAGAAGCCAGCGCATACATTAAAGCATAAAAAGTTTGAAAAACCAATATCCCACATTGTTGATGGGAAGAAATATAACAATGTTTATATGGTAAAGGCCATGAGATGTAAAATGAATAAGATTTAAGAGGCCCATTGGCAAGCCCCTTGGTTGGTGAAATGCATGTGATGGTGGGCCCCAAATTTTTGGCACAAAATACAGAAAGTCTTTAAAATCTTCAAAACAATAATCCCACATTGGTGGTGGGAAGGAAATTTGAAATGTTTAAAAGAAAAAGCACATGCATAATGTAATGTGTAGATGAGTAGGAGGCTCTCCATGTGCGCGCACATGAGGCTCCTCAATTTGCATGCCAGATAGGTGAGTTTGAAGGAAATGTGTTTTTGGTGGGACCAACGTGTAGAGGAAGACATGACATGTGGTGGATAGGCATGAAGCCGTGAGATGAAACCATGGTTAGGAAAAAAAATTATATATTACAGCCCAACAGTCAGTTAACCGATGCGCGTGATCTCCAGATGATGGTGATTAGTGGCCAAAAATCCAATGACTATGCGTGAACTATCTAATTGCGATCAAGATCAAGGGCTTGCGTGAAATCTCAAAACAAACCCAAGGTTAGAAAATTGATTCCGAGATTCAGAGATACACTAGCCCAAATGAACCTAAGGTTAAAGCAAGGTTAAGGTTTAGTTTATTTTGAGATTCAGAGACTAAGGCTTGTCTCCAAATCTCTAGATAAACCATGGGTTAAGGAAAACATTCAGAGACTTAGAGACTAAGTGATCTCCCAATCTCCAGATAGACCATGGCTAGAGAAGAGTTCTCGTGCTAGTTAAAGGGCAGCGAACCAAGACTTGACAAGTGGTAAAATCTGGTGAGTTCTGGGGGCAAAAAATGCATAAAAGGAGATAAAACAAGATAAAGAAATGTGCAGGATTTAAAAGATAAAAGGATTTAAAAGAGCTATAGTCTGCATAAATATTAAAGGGACAGTAAAGAAAAATTGTATAGAAAATTATATTAAATACAAAGATTAAAGGAATGTGCAAGTTAAAACATAGTCTTTTTCTATACTCTGGTAGAATATATTTTATTTCAAACTTGAAAGAGAAGAATTCGTGGAAGGAATTTTTATGCAGAGAGTGAAATCAGATTTTGAAGATGCTTGGAATCAAATTTTTCAAGGATGATGATTGCAAAGAAGAGGCAGTTACAAAAGGAGATCAAATTTCTTGGGAGGAGAAGATATTTTCTTGGAAACAGACAAGTGTCGATGGATGAATTTGTCTTTCATTTTCTCCTATATCTTTCTTCTTCTCTATTGTTACAAGGATGTTGAAATTAACACTATTGGGAAGTATTCTGATTCTAGAGTCTTGTCTTTCTGAGTTCTTTGTATTGTAAATATGCTAAATCAGATAGCAATTTAATGAAAAATAATGGAATCCTTATTCAATACTTGTCGATGTCTTTGTGTCTTGTCTTGAAATCTTGTGTGTTAATCTCTAAGGCATTTTAGTGCACTGGTTATAAGGTAGCCATGAATTGTGTTTTTGAGTTTCTTTCAAGGAGGGAGTAAATCTTAGAGACAAATTCTGAGGGTTCAAGGTTTGCACATGAATTTGATGTCGAGGTGTTGGAGTGAAAAGAGTGATTTATAAGGCACTTCACTTGGTTTCTATTTGTTTGGAGTTAGAGTGTTTTTTGTGGATGTATGTTTATTTGACTCAGTTGTCCAATAGACAAGGCACTGGTCATTGCTGGTTATGCAGTCCCCATCATCAATCATTTAAAATATGAATATATTTTCATTTTGATGTTTAAGAGCATGGATGTTTAGGAGCTGTATTGAATAGTACAAAAATTGTTATTGATTCATTAATGAACCAAATCCTTTAGGTTACCCTGCCTGAGTTTTAAAATCGAAGAGAAGAAGGATGAATATCCTTGTCACATTGGCCATTTTTTTGTAATGTTATTTACTCTTGTCAAAATCATGAATTGGCTTTTGAAGCTCTGCATCAATTGCAAAAAAAGACATTAGTAAATCATTGTGAGAACCCTAAAGCCAATGTCTGATTTATTGGAAAACAATAAGTTAAGAGGAACACCCACCTGAGTCAGTGGAGCTTGAAGTTGAAGGAGGATCAAATCCTCATTAATTAGTATTTTTACTTGCAAGAATCATGATTTGGGAGTCATAGAGTCAAGCATTTATGATTATATAGATTTCGCAAGAAAAAGTACTAACATGATATTCCCCTCATGATAAGAGACCCTTGAAAGGAAGATATCTTGTTGAAATTACATCTACCTTCAAGAGTTCTTGAAAAAAAAATATTCAAGAAAAAGAGGGGGAAGAGAGAAAAAATGCACCCATTTAGCCCCCTATTGCTAGGTGAAATAGGGATTCTTGATGAAGGATAAAAAACTTTGAATCAAAAAGTAAGGGAATGTGTTTATTATGAACATAGTTTTGCAAATAAAGAAGAGGCGATGATCGAGGATTCACACCTATTTGTATAAGAGAGAATCTTAATCAAAATAAACAATTCTTTATAGGAAAATAACATCACATGATAAACAAATGCCACTGTACAAAGGAAAGTATATCCTTAGATAAAAGAGATAAATAATGTACATGCAACCTTTCTTCCCTAGTCTGAAGGCAAGAAATATATAAAATATACCTTGAATGATAACTAACTCAAAATAGATACACAATCTCAAGAAAAATAAGTTGTAAATTAGATAAAACTCCTAAAATAGACATATATGATAGAAAATACATCACATATAAAGTAAGAAATTCATCAAGGGAATAAGGAAAGAATGAAATGATTGATTATCATTAAATGATAAACATGCCATGGCGATACACAAAAGGGATTGTTAAGAAAAAACATTCGAATCTTGTATGTAACAAAGTATCTTATGCCAATAGGAATATATCATGAAATAATGAAAAACCATAGAGAGATGAGTGAGGGAAAAGAAAGATACATTATATCATCTTAGTGATCATCCCAATTATATAATATATGCACTCCAAATTAAGGAGGAAATTGCAAGTAGGATACTAATCTCAGGAGGAGAAACATCCTGTAACAAAAAGTCCATACATGGGAGGAAATCATGGTATAAAAGAGAAAAAAAAAATAAGACACCCTAATAAAGAGAGAAGATCCAATATATACCCTAAGGGATAGATATTTTAAAGTAGACATGCACTTTCAAGAAAGCGTAAGGTTGCAACTCATGATGTAACTATCCTTGTGGTTAACAAAAAATGCATGCAAGAAACAATGTTACAAGTTAAAAAGATGTAAGTCCACAAGGGATATCAGATGCCAAAAATAAGAGAAAGGGAAGATACCTTTAATCTCGCTAAAAATGGTTTCTAATGCATGCAATTCCTAACCAACATAAGGTATGTGTAGGAAAGATATCTAGAAACATCCAAATAAAGGAATAAAAGAGATACCTTAAGAGAAAGAAGAAATTATGCACCCTTTTCCCCTTGATTAAGAAAGCCAAAGGGGAAGGCCTATTATGTTTCCCTCATGCTCATCATACAAAGTATAATGGAGAGAAAAAATAATAGGAGAAAGAAATGATAATTGTAAACTTTGGTCTAAAGAAAATGTAGAATATCTGGCATGGAATGAATAAGACTTCTATCAATGAATTCGTTGAATAAGTTGTCTAAACTGAATACACTCACAAATTAAATGGTTGTTTCTATAATGGTAAAACATAAGAATTCATATTTAATATGTATTTGACGTATAGAAATGTTTCTATAAGGAAATAAAATCTTTGGATTATACTTGAGACTCCAATAGATTCAGTTTGCCAAAGATAATTGATCATCATAATGAGATATAGTATTAGTTGAAGTGGAAAAAAGAATGGCAAGAGGAGGTTTTGGTTGAGAGGAAGATAGAGAAAAATGATCAACAAGAAGAACATGATGATTTTTTAGGATCATTGTGTGAGGAGGAAGGAACATCTATTGGAAAAATAGTCAGTGCTCCTCTCAAGATTCGTGACAAGGGACTAACCGTCTCCTTTGGATTCTATAAGTCCATTGGCTATATCAAGCATTGATAGGATGATCTTTTGGTGCAACGAAAATCACACTTGTAACAAGTGGTATCATATTTTGGTCACAAGTTTGAATCACCTTGGGGAATTGTGAGGGGGAGATTGTTGGAAAAATGGTCAGTGCTCCTCTCAGGATTTGTGACAAGGGACTAATCACCTCCTATGGATTCTATAAGTCTAGTGGCTGTATCAGGAATTGATAGGATGATATTCTGGTGCAACGACAATAAAACTTGTAACAACATCATCTATGGTTGGCAGAGGGAAATCAAAATGTTGATATTAATTAAAGGAATAAAAAATTTGTTTTGGATTATGAAAGATAGGAGGTTGGGGAGAGTTGTGTGCTTCTATCACAAGATCATTAGGAAAGTGGTCCAGAGAAGGATTAGTGGCGGGAATGAAACTTAAACCACCTTTATAATCTTGTTGAGGAGGATTAATAGGAACCTTACTACCTATTCATTAATACCAAGTCCCAAACCTTTACAACCTTGTTGAGTGGTGATATCATATTCCGTAGTATAAGTAGATTTTAGTGTAGAGGGAGAAGGTGATTCATCTTGAGTTGTATGAGCATGTGTTGCATAAGGAGGAATAGTAGGAGGAATATTATTTTTAGGATAATTTGTATTCTTATCCTGTTTAGGTGTTGGAGGAGAGGTATAAAGGTTCATAAGAGAAATCATCTAGAAAATGTCTAACATCTGGATCATGAATAGCATTTTGGAGATTGTGAAAAGAATCATTTTGAGGATCATTAGGAGGTTGAGATTGAGCAGCGGGAAAGTTTCCACTAGGCTCATTAAAAAATATCCTTATGTAATCTATATATTTTATCCATTTGGTTAAATGTTGAAGAAGGAATAGACATGAAATATTTGTAATGGTCTTGAAATATGCCTTGTAAAAAAGTATTATATTAGACAACCTCATTGCACCAAATGGAAGAACACCATGAAGGAAAATAAACATAATGAAATGCAAGAAGCTATTATTGATTCCATGTGTGTGATAAAGAGAGGTTAGAAGAAAAATAATGACATAAGTAATTGCACACTATTCCAATTTAGAGATATTCATATTGACAAACAAAACAAGATCTCAAAATAAGAATGTGACATGGATAAGATAATCCAAAAGAGATGCTCACAATGTAATGACACAAAGAACATCTAAATACCCAATAAAAAGGTAGAGAGAATGTAAAGAGAATCCAACACCAAGATCAAAAGAGGAAATGTAATAAGTTGGGCTCACCAAAATGTATAATGTGAAATGGTGATCAATGGTAGACCACAAAATCGTATATAAATTGAATGACCCAAAATATATTCCTTAAGAAAAATATTATTTGTACAACCTAAAGGATGAAAGGGCACAAAAGAAAGATCTAGATAAGGGGAAAATTTAGGGTATTATTTTGTGATGTATGGAAGAAAATGATAAGATATATTATGTTTATGATTAAAAGAAGGTGTAAGAACAAGGCACAATAAAAGATCTGGTCTAATGTGTTAAAATAGATGCAAGATGTAGAAATAAGAATGTGTGTACCTAAAAATGTGAGAGGAAGAAGATGTTAAAATCCTTATTTTTTGTCTGATAGAGTGTCAGAATGTCCTGATACCTAAATGAAATAGTCTATAAACTACAACTTTATGTTCTATCCCAGGAATAGGTTGAAAGTGGTTCGAGTTGTACCCAATCATAGGTCAAAGGTTTGACCTATACCCAATCTTCTCAAAATCAGATCGAAAAGGTTGATCTAGGAAACACTTCTCACTGTCCTTCTGGCTATGTAACTGGATCCCACACTCTAAACTTTAAGGTATATGTTGAAGGTTTGACCTATACGTGATACTATTAGAATTTGGAACAAAAAATGGATCTAGAGATTCCTCCAAATGGGTTCCTGGATCTGTAGCTAGATCTACACTCTAGACCCGTACCTACACACAAAAGAGAAGGGGAAATGGTTGGGGGCAGGGGCTTTCCTTGGTCAAGCCCCAATTTAGGAATTAAACTTGAAATGAAATAAAGGAAATACTATCATGTAGAAGAGATGAAATATAATAATGGAAATGAATCATATCATGTAGATTCTATTGTACTTAATATGAGATCAAATATACTAATGCAATAGCCTTGACTCCACAAAAACCAGAAGGAAATCATGTAAGATGAAACCTCGTATAGTAGATGTTTGTAATTCACCTCAATATTGGATTGAACAAGAAAAAGAGGAAGACTTGAGTGAATGAATGTAGATCTCCTCTCTTGATGACCAACTCCTTTGTCTCCTATGAAGAAAGAAACAAGATCTATAGAAGGAAATGCATGAATGCTTGATGGATGATGAATGAATGCCTTCAATGAATGATTTCTTTCTTTAACTCCTTGAATGCACAATAGCTTTCCCAAATGAGATATGTAGATCTCCTAGATAGATAGATAGCATATAACAAAATGAAGGGAAGGGGCCTCCTTTTATAGAGATTTCGGGGTCCAAATTTACAAAGGTCAAACTCACTACATGGGAAAATGAAAGCAATGTACATTAGGCCCAGAACCCACAAAATTTAAACTCTCAAGGTATATCTTGAAAGTTGTTCGACTTATACCAGGTATAGGTCAAACCAAGTTTGACCTATATCCAAAGAGTGTTAATTTCAAGGTAAAGTTCCAGGATCAAAGGGGTGTTAAGTGGTTGTAGGAAAATCAGAAAGATAAGCGATAAAATTGATCATAAATGCATGAAATGGGGTCCAAGAGGGAAATGAATTATGTGAATAGAGGGGTAAATTGGAAAATATGCATAGAGATTAGAGTCAACCTAGAGTTTTGAGAAATATTGAAGGAGAGGATAGGACCTTGATTTAAATTATGTATACAATTAGGTGTAATGTGAGGTCCTATCACAAGGAACACACTAAAGAGGGCTAAAAGAGTCCTAAAATGTGTTAGAGTAATAAAGTGATTCCACTTATTAATTAAATCATCTTGATTTAATTATTAAGTCACTTATTATCTCTATTTCACTTAAGCTAAACTTTTGGCATATAATAATTAATTTTTTCATTAATTATTATTATGCAACCTAGATACTTCCCCTTTAGGATTTCCCTTTTAGGGTTTTAGTATCCTTTTATAAGGATTCCCTCTTTATAAATTATTAATTAATTAAGGATGCTATTGCATTGAGATTTTTTTTTCCATTGATTGCACAACATGTTTCCTCTTCCATTGATTTATTATTTTTGGCCTCCATAGCTTTTTTTCTTCTCTCTTTCTATGACAGGTTTGCATGTAGGTGGTTCTTGGGAGCTGTGTGTTGATAGTTTTCATCAACTCCAACATGATATCAGAGATTCAGATCTTCATGCACATATTATCTTCATGAGAGATTTGGCCTTGTTCTTGAGATCTTTGTTTTCAAAAGGTTTTTTGTTTTAGATTTTTGGTGTTTTTGGGGGTACCTATTTTTGGGAGCATTTTGGGCCCTAACAGACCTCGCCATCACGCTTAGAAGGCCCAAAAACCTATATTTTCATATAAGGTTTAACAGTTTTGGTCTCCGTGACATTTGGAGAAATTTTTTTTCCTTCTGGCCGTACAAGTACAGATGCACATTTTTCGAGGAAAAAAATCATAAAAAATTAGCAATTTTTTTTTTCTTTTTTTTTAAATTGTTTAAAAAAAAAACACTTATTATTTTTTTTATAAAAATTTGAAAAACTTGAACTTTTTGGAAAGGAGTGTGTAGGTATGCATATGCAAGTGCCGATGTCAGTGATCACATGTCTAACAGTGAGGTTAAATTTGACGGCCATGAAATCGTCATTCTATTTGCCCTTTTTTCCATAATGAGCATCCTATTCTATTTTTGCGATATCTTGAGCATATGGTATCGATTTTTGACCTATCATATATCATTGAAAAACTCTTTCCTAGCTCTATCTAAATATGGAGGTTAGAGTTTTTTATTTTTCTATCTTGTAGCCTTTGTTCTAGTAAAAGTTAGCGACCTGGTTTGCACTCCGGGAGCCATTTCTTTCTCTTCTGGACTATTTTTTTTTTACTTTTGCATGGCATCAGAAAGCTGGTTCCATTCTCTTTCTTCTTGTATGGGTCTCACACCTAGAATTTTCTTCATGTATCTTTTATTCAATTTTTATCTTTACGACATTCCGGTGGATATCTTGGATGTTTCAGGTCCTGGAATTGTTTCCTTTCTAAATATTGTATACATATTTTTCTATAGCATTTTTTACAAACACATTGAGATAAAGTGTCATGTTGCATGCTTGGGATCTTGCACATTTTCTGTTTGATTTTACTCGCACTATATTAGTGCTATGGGGGAGTTTGATGTTTGCTTTGTTTGTCATCTACCTTTGTCAAGTGAGTCTTCCTTCCATGAAATTAGCCACATGATGTGTGTCAAGAGAGTGATTCTTCCATGACACCATCCTTTATATGTGTTTGTACGTTCTCATCATGCACTGTTTCTTGACAGTCTGACTCAGTGTACCTTTCATGCTTCTCCCTTCTCCGCATTATGGGGGGTATTTTCTGTTGGTTCTAATGCTTCCTTGGTTTGATGGACTGAGATATGTATTTAGTATTTGTTCCTATATACTAGCTAGATGTAGTGGATGAGTACCTATGCATTTTGGTGAGATGGATCATTTACCATATGGACACTCTTCTTTATTCATATTTTGGAGGATTCAGAATTAGTGCTTTTTTTTTTTCCATCTGTATCTTCAAGTTTTGATGTTTGCCTGGCTTTCCATCCTGATTTGAGTTGTGTCATTTAAGGGCATTCATATAGATTACATCATTTCTTTGATAGTGTTTGCAACTTCATGCTTCAAAGGTGTTCTAAATATTCTTCTTTTAATCAACTCTTTAGACTTTGGTGTTTTTCCATCTGTATCTTTGAGTTTCAATGTTTTCCTTGTTTTCCATCTTGATTTGAGTAGTGTCACTTTAGGGCACTCTTGCATATTACAGTTTTCTCTACCTGATCTTTGTTCCTATTTTCTACAACTTTTCCTAGTTTGGAGGCTTCTTTAGTCCTTCACTAGGCTTCTTCTCTTTTCGGAGAGGGGTTTCTCCCACTAGGTTTTCTCCTCTTTAGAGAGATTTTTTTTTACTTGGTTACCTGATCATGCCTTGTTGCTGGTGTGCGTGTGTATTTGGGTACCTGATGAAAAAGACACAAACACTCAATAAGTCATTGCATTAGCTTGAAAGGTTAGGTAAAACATGTAAAACCCACTAATATCGATCTATTTCCTGCTAACTAGGAAGAGCATGATTAATAACATATAAGCCCTCAAAATATGCTACAATCAGTGATGAATATAACCTAGCATGAAGGATTTTTAGATTAAAACAAGCTAAAAAGGTGAAAAACAAGCATTCTAGCTCTAAACATGTGAATATTAACAATGAAAAAGCATGGAATAAGAAGTGCAATATGATTCTAAGAGTAATCCAATAGCATAACAATGTATTTTTGATCTAATGTGAAGGCTTCTTTGCTCTCAAAAATGGATTCTATTTATAGAAGAATGAGAGAGAGGGTGGGACAAGTTGAATTAATGAGTGAAGGGGCTCAATAATGGAGGTGTAAGAGTCATTAATGCCCAAGGCATTAATGAGGCATGGGAGAGACATAGGCTTAAGACATCTTCATTAATAAGGCATTAATGAAAGCCTTAAAGAAGCAAGGTAGAGTGTAAGAAGATGGCTTGAGAAAGTGGACCTTAAGGAATTCAAGTTTGAGAAAGTGGACTTTCTTAAGTGGGTTGAGTTGCTAAGCATTCCTTAATGAAATGTGACAACATTAGGAGGTGGGTTAGGGTAGAATTTAGGATTAGAATTAGATTAGCAAGGGTGAATGGGTTGAGAAGGGTTAGAACCCATGGTAGAAGTGGTTGAGATAGGTTAGGTTGGGGTTTAGGGGGAATATTAATAAATAAAATAAACTTATTTAATTCATTTAGAAATATAGGAATTAATTATTTAAACAATGAAATTGCTTTTTAATAATTAGGGGACTATAGATATTTTATTTAAATTAAATTGGCTAGGGGAAAGGGTTATTTTGCAAGTGGCTAATTGATTTTGGGATTTATTTAATTCCTTTATGATTAAATACTATAGCCATGTTTGATTTTGATTTGATTTATTGGTCGAAATTAATTTGAATTATATGACTATAATAGTTAATATAAATCAGTGAAAAAAATCACCTAGGACATTAAATTGATTTGAAGAATTATGCCAAGCAGTAATAGGGTTGTTTGGACATAATCGAGGGTATGATCACACTTAGAGAAAATAGGGTCCATAGTTGGAACAAACAAAATTTAGGTGGTTACATTTGTCCCTCTTTGAATTGATGTGCAAGCAGTGCATTGATTCAAAGAAAGTTTTCGATTTTGACTTCAGAAAGATTGAGAATCCTGTTCTTGGTTGTCGAAAAAAATGTTGATAAGATCAGTCTCACACTTGATTGAACCAAACTGATAGAATTGATGTTGAACTTGGTTGTCATCCAAAGATCAATAAAAGATTTTTAAAGATACCAATTCTGAACTTGGTTTTCATCCAAAAGCCAGTATGAAGCTGCCAGGAGCTTTGAAAAATCTTCTAAAATGAGGAAACATAAGATATCAGCTTATGAGAACCAAAGCTTTCTATCCAAAAGTTCTGAATTTAGTCAAGGAAACTGTTATGCCCCTAGTTTGTTTGATAACGAAGTCATTTTGATGCTATTTTGAGAAAAAAATTATTTGATGATAGTGTGATCATTCCCCCCTCGGGAACAAAATTGAAGGAAAAGAAATAAATCCCTTAGTTGAATGAACATATTACTTGCAGGAAGTAGTTAGGGAAAGAAAGAATGGAGTAGAAGAAGTGAAGGAGCGGGGGTGTGTTTAAGAGTAAACAAACAAGTACCAAGTTAATCACATTGAAAATATGAGTCAATTTTGTTCTCGATAGATCAAAGATTTCGGGAAGCATGGGTATTAGTAATAAACTTGGATTTTTGGAAGAAGATAGAAAGCATTTTTTAGCTTAAAATTCCTTATGTTGTTATTTCTGTTGGTAAATGCATCATGCAATCTCTAAATGCAGCTATATGAAGACTCTTAGGACTTGTCACTGATTTAGCAAATATTGCAACATTTTTATCATCATTAGGCACTTTTTGGAACGGATACCATCTGATAGTACAACCATCATCAATACCCACTTATATTATGAAAGTATGAATACTATGTTTTATTGAAATGTCAGAAATAGACTTAGGCATCAAGGCATAGAAGCCAGGATAAAAATAGTCACCTTTCTTTTAATATACCAGATTCTGAGTAATGCAAGATATTGGACCCGCAATGACCTTGAAAATTCATATCCTTGGGTACATTATGATTCGTATACCTTAGTGAGAATCTGGATCAAAAAACAAACAAGGAAATTATTTCAAACTCACCATAGTTTACATATAACAAAGATCGAGATATATGCGGCTATCCACCCATAGTGGCAGCTCTTACCATAAACATCCAAGTTAGGTGAAACTGATAGGATCATATGAAACAATCACCATACGCAAAAATTCAAGAAAATATTATGCCCCCTATCCTTGCGACTCTTTGTCTTTGCGTAGATGTCATTGAGTATCTAAGAAGACATAATAAATCATCAATGGAGAATCAATCAAATAAAATTTATAATTACTTAGATGCCCCTAGTTGAAAACATCATCAGGACATAAAAGAATCATAATCAAACCATTATCAAACTGTGTGTTTAAGATAGTACTTGTTCATTCATATGTCAAATACAGTAGAGATTCATCAATAAAAAAAAATTGTAATACCAGCAATATGGTGTTCCATGTCTGTGTATTGGTAGGATAATCCATTCCTATTTGTTATCCAATACAGATTTGTAGGACCTCCATTAATGTAAATGTCATGTCCCATGTTTTGAAAAGACACTGTTCTTTTAGAACGTGACATTGTTTTGCATGTGTCAAGAAACATTGTGTTTGTGAGCCAAACCAGCCTAGAGAAACCTAGCAACCGCAACTGACTATGCCAACAAAGATGCCCCCAGTGTAGAATGACATATTCCTAAGACATAAAGATAGACAAATCCCAAGTGAGGACAAGATAGTCATGTAGGAAAATGAAGTCAGCGTATGAGCACAGGAAAAATTATGAAGGCCTAGTATCAGTAGTGTATTGATAGATGGAGTGCAGAACACAAGTGATGCCTGATTGCCAGGTTTTTACCAGTTGGAAATTTTTTTTTCTTTCTTTTTGCTACCAAGATGCCTGTTTTACCAGGTGCTCATCAAGGCACTTTTTCTCGTTTTCAATTTTTTTTGCTATTTTTTCTTTTTTGAATGTTTTTGTAGTATCAAGGTGCCTATTTACCAGGTTTTCACCAAGGATACCCATTTTGTAGGACTTTTTCCACTATTTTTGGATTTCTTCAGGATCAATTTTTTGAATGCTTTTGGTATTTTTCCAAAACTTTTTGCTGTACAGGCTCTGCTAGCCAAACATTAAGCATAGAACCGCTTCAAATGTAGAGTGTTGATAGGCTTTGGAAGAACATCTCCTTCAGGTGTAGCTAATTGATAAGCTCCAGTCCCAAAAGTAGCAGTGATAACATAAGGTCCCAGCCAGTTAGGTTCAAACTTTCCTTTCTTCTCTCTGTTAGGCTGGTTCTTAGGATTTTCTTTTAGGACAAGTTCTCCCACCTCAAACTTGCATGGTTTGACCTTCTTGTTGTAACCTTTGGACATCCTTGCTTGGTACACTTTGAGGTGATCGAACGCTTGTTGTCTGCACTCATCTAGTAGGTCTAGATAATTTACCTGGTCAATGCGGTACTGCTCATCAGTAACTAGTCCTTGTAAATATATCCACAAAGATGAGATTTAAACCTCAATAGGTAGTACTACTTCAGTGCCATAGACTAGAGAAAATGGTGTGGCTCTAGTTGGTGTTTGGATGCTTGTTCTGCAGGGCCATAGTGCCAGATTTAGTTGTAGATGCCAGTCTCTGCCAGACTTGCTTATAGTTCAGTGTGGAATTTTGAGAATATTTTTGTTTGATGCCTCTGCCTGTCCATTACCTTGAGGGTAATAGATTGAGGAGCAATGTTGAGTGATATGGAACTGTTCACAGAGGTCATCAATGTCTTGATTTTTAAATTGGCCCCCATTGTTTGTCACAATTGAAGAGGGTATCCTGTATCTACAAATAATGTAGTTCATAATGAACATAGCCACCTATTTGCCAGTGGCTTTGATTAGCGGCACAACCTCAACCCACTTCGTGAAGTACTCAGTGGCCATAATGATAAACTTGTGTCCATTTGAAGAGTTGGGATATATTTGTCCAACCAAGTCAAAGGCCCATTGCTGAAATGGCCAATGTGTTATAAAAGGTATAATTTCTCTGGCAGGAGCATGAATAAGGTTTCCATGTGTCTGGTATTTAAGACATGCTTTTGAAAATTGAATAGCATCTTTCTCCATGGTAGGCCAATAATAGCCTACTCTGAGCAGTTTTCTAGCTAATGAAAAGTCATTCGAGTGTGATCCACATACACCTTCGTGGACATCTTTTAATGCTAGATCAGACTCTTCGAGTTCTAAACATTGAAGAAGTGTACCGTTGAGACTACGTCGATATAGGTTGTTAGTTATGAGGACGTAACACGATGTTGTCCTACTCAGGGATCTTTTTTCATTTCTAGATAGCTGACTGGCGGGAATGGTTTGGTCAGAAAGGTATGCAATGATACTGGCATATCAAGATGGATCTTGGGTATTTAAGGCACATCTTACCTGGTATTCTGGATTGGCAAAGGCGGGATAGGATATTTCTTCCACCAAGAAGTCATAGCAGAATTGATGCTCCTCTAGTTGTAACATGGATGCCAAGGTAGCTATAGCATCTGCAGCTTTGTTCTTTGATCTTGGTATCTGCTGGAAGGTGATGAAGACAAAGTATTTCTTCAGATCATCAACTAGTTTCTTGTAGGGCATCAAATTTTCATCTCTTGTTTGATACTCCCCATTGATTTGATTGATAATTAGTTGGGAGTCACCATACACATGTAACTCTATGATCTTCCATTCTATGGCTAGCTTGAGGCCATTGATCAATGCTTCATTCTGAGATATTGTTGGTGCATGGAAACATTAATTTGTAAGATTTGGGAATCTTGTATCCTTGTGGAGTTATGAAGAAAACCCCTGCTCCAGATCCTTGTTCAGTGAATGAACCATCAAAGTACATCTTCCATGGATGGTCAGTGAGATGCATGATTGTTTCATTAGGAAATTCAATTAGTAAAGGTTCATCATCCTAGAGTGGTGAATCAGCCAATTGATCTGCAAGTACATGTCCTTTGATAGCTCTCCGTTCTACATATTCAATATCAAACTCGCTTAGAATTAGGACCCATTTTGCCAACCATCCTATTAATGTTGTTCTGCTCAAAAGATACTTTAGAGGATCAATCTTAGCAATGAGCTTAACTTTATGAGAGAGCATGTAGTGTCTCAATTTTTGTGATGCAAAGATGACTGCTAAGCATGCTTTCTCAATAATGCTATAATTAAGCTCATAACTGACTAGAGTTCTACTAATGTAGTAGATAGCTTGTTCTTTCTTGGTGTCATCTTCCTGCACCAGTAATACTCCTAGGGATGTAGCTGTAGCTGAAATGTATAGGAGCAAAGGTTTTCCATGAATAGGCACCATAAGAATAGGTGGAGCAGCTAGGTACCCCTTTAATTCCCTGAAGTTTTCTTCATAGTGTTCATCCCAATTGAATGCAACCCCTTTATGTAGTAGCTTAGTAAAGGGTTGTGCTTTATCTGCAAGTTGGGACATAAATCTCCTGATAGACTGGAGTCTCCCTTGTAGTGTCCTCATTTGACTGATGTTACATGGAGGAGTCATCTCTAGAATAGATTTTACCTTTGCAGGATCTACCTTGATTCCCTTTGTTGATACTATGAATCCTAGGAGCTTGCTTGATTGGACTCCAGAGGCACATTTCTTTAGATTGAGCCTGAGTTGGAACTGTTCCATTTGATCCAATATCTTTCTTAAATCAGCAATATGAGTACCTCTTTCTTTGGATTTAGCCAATGTGTCATCGACATAGTTCTCCATGTTCTTGTGCATCATGTCATAGAATATTGTTGTCATAGCTCTCTGATATGTTGCTCCGGCATTCTTTAGCCCAAATGGCATGAAATTCTAGCAAAATGTGCCCCATGCACATGTGAATGCAGTTTTCTCTTGGTCCTCAGGGGCGATCTTGATTTGATTATAGCCTGGGAATTCATCCATTAATGAATACATCTGGTAGCTTGTCGTAAGGTCTATGATCATGTCAATATTTGGTAGAGGGAAATCATCTTTCAGACATGATTTGTTGAGGTCTCTGAAGTCTGTGTAGATCCTTATAGATTTATCACATTTAGAAATAGGAACTACATTAGAGATCCATGCTGCATAGGCAATGACTCGGATAAATCCAGCTTTCAACAATTTTTCTAATTCTTCTTTCACCGGTAATGCAACATGAGGATAAATTTTTCTAAGTTTTTGTTTCACGGGCTTGATCCTGGGAGCTATAGATAAGTGGTGCATGATGAGATTAGTATCTAGCCCTAGCATATTAGTGTAGGACCAAGTGAAGTTGATCTTTTTCTCCCTCAAGAACTCTATGAACTATACCTTCTCTTCTTCTGATAAAGATTGTGCTAGATGAACTATCTGAGGATTTTCAACAGTGCCCAGGTTCACTGGCTGTGTTGGTTCAATCAATACTGAAGATCTTTCCTGAAAGTTTTCAGGGAGGATATCAAGAGTCTCATCCTTTGGTGCTTCTGAGAGGTTTTCACCATTGGATACATCTTTTTTCTTTACTATTTTGGGATCCGATACTGTCACACAGTGGTTTTCACCATCAGTCCACTTTTTATTTTTATTTTTCAGTTTGTGACTAAGAAACTTGATATCCTCTAGTGACATATTCTCACTCCTTGCATTGGTGGAAGAAGGGTGAGGTTCACAAGCATTAAGGTAAAAAGATAGGGAGTGGTCATTGGGAAAGTCGAGGATAGGAGTGGGATCTATTTTAGTCCAATCGATTAGGTCTGGAAGTACCAATTTTAGGGAGTCAGTCTCTAGGAGGGACAACATCATGTTAGTATCAAAACTATTAACCAACATGACATGATCTATTAAGTTAATATCTTCGATGTTTAGATCAATAAGAGTAAGATCATTGTTAAAAGGGTCATTGTCAATTATATATGGATCGAACTCTAGTGACTTGTCAGTAGATATCTCATCATCATCCCTTTGTGAAAGGAGGCTTCTTGCTTGTAGCCTATGAAATTCTTCTAGAGTTATGTATTCACCAATGTCTCCATCAATGATCGGAGGAAGGAACTCTTCTTCTGCCTCAAGAGGATCAGTATCATTGAAAGGAGTGTTAGGTCATTTACTAGGAGCTGAGGAAGCTGTAAACATGTGAATTGTATCTATCCCAATTTCCTCAGAGGCAATAAATAGCCGATCCCACTCATACTCATGATAATCTGTGACACCGTCATCAGATCTATCCAAATATTCAGCAATGTTTATTTGATGGACTCAATTAGCTTCTTGTAGATCAAAGTGAGGTAGATCGAGGATATGTGTAGTTGTGACTAATTGCCCCCAGTTAGGATGTAAATTCTATGGCCGGGGTTCCTCTTGAGTGATTGTAGCTATGGTGTCCCCTACCTCTTGAATGGGAGGTTGTGCTAGCAACAGAGTGTGAAGATCCTGGGGTACCTCAGAGCTAGGTACATAGCGTTCTCCTTGATATTCAAGATTATCTGTACCAATATGTAGTAATCTCTCATAAGGCCATGGTTCGGATACTATCTCATCTGTTTTATCACTTCTTGTTTCAGAAGGTGGACCCTGCTTTGAAGTAGGTTTGTTTGATTGAGTATTAAAGCCTAGTCCTATTTTATCTCTGTTGAGGCAGAACTCCATGGGTATGGGTTCAATGATCCTTTGTCCTATGTCATTTAGAGGTCCCTTTCCTTTATAACCCATTTGTGTAAGGAACTCATATCCCTTTCCATACTACTCTGGTGATATCTTCACATGTTTGACCTCAGAGTCCACTGGTTCTCCCTTGTAAATCTTGTTCAAGACTGCCTATTCTTATATGTTATCTGAAGAAGATGCGGATGCTTTTATCATGCCAGTTTCCTTGTGTACTTCTGGCTCTTTGAATGCTAGAGGTGTGAATGTTGATGACAGTTTTCCATAGGATCTCAATGATACTATGAGATCTGTCAGTGAAGGAGTCAAGTCCAGCTTGTATTCTCCCATACTTGTTTCTTCAAGTTTCAATGTTTTTCTAAATCTCTTCATAACCATGTCCTTGGTAGTTTTAGGAGCCACTGCATCCATAGCCTCTTTGTTGTGTGGGATCATGCTACCTACTTTGATATTGTTGCAAGTGTAGTTGGCATCCGTAGGAATCATCACTTCTATCCCATTATGTGGGAACTTTATGCATTGGTGATAAGTAGATGGTACAGCCTGCATCTTGTGAATCCATTGTCTCCCTAGTAGAATGTTGTAGGCTAGTGGTAGATCCAGAACTTGATATATAAAATTTCTTTCAATGGGTCCAACTCTGATAGGTAGAGCAATGAGACCCCTAAAGGATCTTTCTTCCTCATCATATGCTTTGATGGTTATCTTGTTTCTAGTATCAATTGTTTGTTCTGAGAGACCTAGTCTCCTGACGAGATCCAGTGTATAGATATCCAATCCTGTGCCTCCATCTATCAATACACATCTAACACGGGATTTATGAATAAGAACTTTGATATGGAGGGGTTGATTGTGTGGATGGGTCAATGACTTGTCATCTTCTTCAGAGAAGGAGAGATAGTGTGGCACTGAGATGTGATTGACCATCGCTTGGAACCTATTTATATTGATATCCTTTGGAACATTAGTAGCGTGTAGGGCTTGTTCTAGGATTTCCCTATGCACAGTGGATATCTTAAGCAATTCAAAGATGAAAATTTTGGCAGCAGTTCTTTGTAATTGGTCTACCAAGTCATATTTTTCTTTGGAGATAGTGACCATGTGTTTTTTTGTTGGTTTAGGAATAGTTATAATAGGAACCTTTGATGTGGAGGTTAGTTTTTGAGGTCCCTTGATTGTAACCTGTTCTTGGCTTTGTGTGATAGCATTTGAGGAGGATGAGACTCCTTTAATTGTGACCACATTGATGGATTCAGTTTTGATATTGAGCATATTAATCACATTGTCATTCTTGAAATAGGTGTAGTTTATCTCATTACCTTTCCCTTTAGATTTTTCCCCTTGATTGTAATTAGGAAATGGTTTATTGAACGCTGTGTGATCCTCATTGGTAGTATGTCCATCGAATTTAATCTTACCTCCCTTGATGAGGTCTTGGATGACATGCTTTAGCTTGAGACAATTATTAGTCTTATGTCCCTTGTTTTTGTGGAAGATACAATAGGATTTATCATCCCACCATCTGGGTTTGACCATTCGTTCCCATGGTTTAGAATCGGGAATCGTAAGAACTTTTTTATCCACCAATATTTTTAAGATGGTCTCAAGAGGTTCCCCCAAAGGAGTGAATGTTCTTTGGGGTTTTGAAGTCCATGTTCGTCCTTTGTCATTATCATTGTTCATTTTGGGAATGGGAGGTGTTACTTTAGCCTCCTTGCTTGCTTGCATGCCATTGGTTAGATTGAATGCTTTGGTTTTAGAATTAAGGTGAGAGGCATCAACCACTCCGTCATTAACAACATTTTTATTTTGTTTCCACCATTTAGGTTTGGAGTTGGAGCTAATGCCTTTGTTTTCATTTTGAAGGGTGATTTCCCCCTTTTTGACCATGACTTCCTCAATACGGAGGACATTTTTAATCATCCTATCAAAGCTAGGAGAATCTTGCATTTGTAGAGAATAGATCAATTCAGGTATGAGATTATTGATGAAGATTTCCATCTTTTCTATCTCAGGAATGACCCATGAATATCGTGCAAAAATCTTCCTCCATCTTTGTAGGAAATGTGTAAAGGATTCTCTAGTTTTCTATTTGGTATTGCATAGGTTCATCATAGTGACGTCATGTTGGATGTTATAGGAGTAATGTTGAATGAACTGTTGCATCAACTCCTTGAATGTTTTGACTTTAGGGTTCAATTTTGAGAACCACTCCATAGCATTACCTCCTAGACTTCCTAGAAATAGTTGCATGAGGTAAGTGGGTTCATGCATGTACTCAATGCTTAGAGCACAAAATTCTCTTACATGGTCATGCAGATCAGTTTCTCGCGTGTACTTGTCATACTTTGGCCTTGCCACATTAGGAGGAAATGAGACCATAGTGATACTTTTGTCAAAAGGGAATGGACAAATGGCATCCAAAGAGTATTCCATTTTAGTTTTGTCCTTCTCTTTTTTGAGGTTGGTGAGCTCTGTTTGCATTAGATTGAACTGTTTGGTGAGAATAGATATCGAGTTTGGTACCTCTTTTTCTTTGAGGTCATCCACATTATAATCCTTGGGTAGCTTGACATCTGAGGATGCTAGACAAAGGAAATATTTTTTCTTATCATCACCGATTATCCATTCCAATAGCTTGTAGATCCTTTTACTTTGTTTGAGTTTCTCATACTCATCTTTAGGGATCTCTTCTTCACTATTTGACCCAAACGAATTATGTTCAAACTTGGGTCTTTCTTCTTTTTCTGTGCCTTTGAATTGTGCTTATTTTCCATCATTATAACCCTCAAAAGCCTTACTCTAATTGTTAGCATGGCTATCCATTGGATGTGAATCTAGATAAAAAAGGGAACTGCGAGAAGTTTCTCCTTGGAAGTGTGGTGTTTTAGGAGGCACTTTTGATCCTTTAGTTGTGAACTGGTTGCGTCTTGTGTTAATCATGAAGTTTGTTTCTCAACTTTGTTAATATTTCCCAATAGTGCAAGTAAGGTCTTCAGATCGTCCAAGTGGGTGTGTCTAGGTAGAAGTAATTGTTTGTTGTTGGTGGATATAAATGATTCTAGCGTCAGAGGGTTAGAATTCCCTGATAGTGAGCTGGGAATCAAGTTATTGATAGAAAATGGGTAGACCACACGTATTGAACTGATCATGAAAGACTGACTAAGCATGTAAGGTGGATGTTTTGAAAGTGTTATGAAAATAACAACAGGGAGACTAGAAGAGACAATAGGAACTAGCTAAAGAGTAAAAAGGGTATCCTAAGCAACTGAGACTTCCTAAGAAAAACTGCTAGAAATGCCCACTGCCCTGAATACGAGCTTCTGATGCTAACATATACGATCCTAGAATTTGGATACGACTGTGTGCTGACTAAAATACGATCCTAAATATCAGATGCAATCTTAAATATGGGATACGACTCAGGAAAAATAGGATACAATCTTATGATGTCCTTGTCAGTTTGGGTCAGTTTTGAAAAATTTGTTTTTGAAGTGCGTGAAGTTGTTTGTTTCCAGATTGCATCAAGAGGTGTTGTAAGATGTGAAAAATACTTGTACTCCAAGGTTTGAAATTTTTTGATTGTTTTGAGGAGCTTATCTTTTTAGTGAGCTTTAGAACACGCCAAACAGTTTTATATTGTTAAGAGGGTGAAACAAACACTCTTTTTATCCTATTCTCTAGGTGGAGGATGAAAATCTTTGCTCGTTGACTTAGGTACACACTCAAATGCTAATTAGAATACAACCATCATGAAGCACGCAATGGCTTTAGTCATGATGTTGTATTAGATGAATCTAAATGCAAGTGAGGGCAAAATATGATGAGTGTCTTGGGGCAATTACTTTTTGCCTTGCACAAAGATTATCACCCTTTCAGGGATGAATCGGGTATTTTTCAGTTGAAATTGTTGTAGATTATTGGGCAATCCATTTGAAACTGGCCCCATAGAATTGTACAAAGAAAAATTGAGGCGTATAGCCCTATGAGTACCTGAATATATATAGTCTCACAAACAAGATTCAAGCAGCTCCGCTCTATATATACCCTGATATGTTCAAGGAATGATGTCGTAATTCCACTAACAAAACCAGTTCCATCTTCCGAGGCTTTAGCCTACAAGGAAGTAACTATTTATAGTGAGTTGGAAGGGTCAGCGTAAGACCTGTCCTCACTTGGGTCATTCCCGAGAGATTTTTTCCTCAACCGGCAGGCCCTCTACTGTTTAAATATCCGTAACCAGGATTGGCGAGCTTAGGATTTCTAGATTTTTGATTCTTCAAAAGAAGAAGAACATACTCTCCTAGTCCATATCATTTTCTCCTCAAACACTTAAAACAAAATTCTTTCCCTTAAGCTATGTTGAGCTTGATTTAATTGTTCCTATTTTAAAGAAAACAAGATGCTTGAAAAGGAAAATTTTGCCTTGTTCAATTACCACATTGATTTAGTGATTTGTGTTATTCAATTTCTAATTTCCAAAAGCAATTATACGATTGAACTTGTTCAATTAACCCACATATTTAATGCTTTGTTTTGTTCAGTTACTATCCCAAATTGAATTTAAATGATGTGTTTGTTTATTTATTTACCCCCAATTTTATCACAAATGATAAGACAACGTCTGATTTTCTGATTCTCCTCAAGAGGAAAAGAGCATAATATCTAGTTGTTTTATCAAGTGGAGAAATGGTCTTAAGTTTGGAAAGAAAATAAATAAAAGTCAAGATGGGGTTGGCAACCTGTAAAACCAAGTTAGTATCTTTTTTTTTTTAGTGCAACTCCATGAAAACCTCCCAAAAATACCTACAAACACTAGTTAACCTGTAAAACACCAAAACACCACTTGGCAAACTATTAGGATTAGTCAAATGAAATTCACAAGCTTTCAACCTAGATACAATCCTAAAATTATACTGCATGCGATGTAGAATCTGGTATATGAGCTTCCTTACCAAATACGATCCAATGCTCACTAGATGCGAGCCAAAACCAAAAATGATCTAGGAAATCCCGGATGCGATCTGACTTTTCTGCGGTGCGATGGCGTATCCCAGACACGATTCTGGATGGGTAAAAATGATTCTGTGTCTGAATCCTGAGCATACAAATTGGCAAAAAGTGTTAGAAAAATAGGCCAAGTTAAAAATCAGGCCCCACGGTGGGCGCCAGAAATATGCGTGTGTATTTGGGTACCTGATGAAAAAGACATAAACACTCAATAAGTCATTACATTAGCTTGAAAGGTTAGGTAAAACATGTAAAACCCACTAATATTGACCTATTCCCTACTAACTAGGAAGAGTGTGATTAATAAGATATAAGCCCTCAGAATATGCTACAATCAGTGATGAATACAACCTAGCATGAAGGATTTTTAGATTAAAACAAACTAAAAAGATGAAAAACAAGCATTCTAGCTCTAAACATGTGAATATTAACAATGAAAAAGCATGGAATAAGAAGTGCAATATGATTCTAAGAGTAATCCAACATCATAACAATGTATTTTTTATCTAATGTGAAGGCTTCTTTGCTCTCAAAAATGACTTCTATTTATAGAAGAATGAGAGAGAGGGGGGGGACAAGGTGAATTAATGAGTGAAGGGGCTCATTAATGGAGGTGTAAAATCCATTAATGCCCAAGGCATTAATGAGGCATGGGAGAGACATAGGCTTAAGGCATCTTCATTAATAAGGCATTAATGAAAGCCTTAAAGAAGCAAGGTAGAGTGTAAGAGGATGGCTTGAGAAAGTGG
>MU226793.1:3609372-3620519 GCA_018584345.1 Thuja plicata
GGATTTATTTAATTCCTTTATGATTAAATACTATAGCCATGTTTGATTTTGATTTGATTTGATTGGTCAAAATTTATTTGAATTATATGGCTATAATAGTTAATATAAATCAATGATAAAAATCACCTAGGACATTAAACTGATTTGAAGAATTATGCCAAGCAGTAACAAGGTTGTTTGGACATAATCGAGGGTATGATCACACTTAGGGAAAGTTTGGTCCATAGTTGGAACATACCAAATTTAGGTGGTTACAGCTGGGACCCATTTCCTGCTTTCAGTAGTAGTTTCTAAATTTTTAGCTTCTCCCTAAGTTTTACTTAAGGGGGGGTGTTAGAGTAATAAAGTGAATCCACTTATTAATTAAATCATCCTTATTTAATTATTAAGTCACTTATTATCTCTATGTCACTTAAGCTAAACTTTATGCATATAATAATTAATTCTTTTATTAATTATTATTATGCAACCTAGATATTTCCCCTTTAGGGTTTCGATATCCTTTTATAAGGATTGCCTATTTGTAAATTATTAATTAATTGAGGATGCTATTGCATTGAGAGTTTTTTCTCCATTGTTTGCACAATATGTTTCCTCTTCCATAGATCTATTATTTTTGGCCTCCATAGCTTTTTTACTTCTCTCTTTCTGTGACAGGTTTGCATACAGGTGATTCTTGGGAGTTGTGGGTTGATAGTTTTCATCAACTCCAATAAAATGAACACTAAAGTAAGTGCTTACTTTTCAAGACTATACATTATTGTAATGCAAGGTGGATTCTCATTGTCAAATGAGTTATTTGTATGTACTACCAAACTAAAAAAAGTGTCTATCACCGTCAGTTTCAGTGAAAGGTGTATTTTTCTTCAACTTTCCATAAATGAGATCTGTGTACCACTAAATGCAATTCATTTGCACATATCTATTTTTCTAACAATAATATCGTCTGTTCAAGTTTTTTTCTTTTTCTAAAAATATCATTGGTGAGGAGGTTTCCAATAAGGTCACTTTGGGTCTTAGTCTTTCTCAGACCAAGGTGGAAGCAGAGAAGGAGACCGAGAATACCCATGTTCTTGTTGATTATGATGATTTTGTCCAAATGGGAAATCACTCTTCCTCAGTGATCTCTGTGAATGTGGATACTAATGTTAAGGTAAAAGCTTATAAAGTAGATAGTGAGAATGATGAGGTGCAAGGTCAGAAAGACTCGAATCTTTAGATAGAGGTTATCAGATTTCTCTAGGGTATGTGCAAGATCATGGTATGCCAAACCAGGCCCTTAAGTGGCAATGTAAATTTAGAAAATCAGGTTTAGGAAAGTTGACGTAAAAATTTGAACAAGTTATCAATCTTATATTAAAAAATGTGTAAGAAGAGAATCTGTAGAAAATTGAATTTCGGTTTTTTTCTACCAGCCATTATTTTTTAAAAAATATTCTATATGGTGAAATTTCAAATTTTTATGCAGTAGTATGAAAATTTCAGGAAAAAGATAAGAAGTAGGTGTATGTCTGACCACCTTGAACACAATAAAATGATAATATTTTTTTACATGATTATAGATATAAGTAGTAGACTCTTGTCCGGATGTGATGCATATTTTTTTATAATTTTTTTCTAAGTAAATAATTGATTATGATTTTTCTACTATAACTTTTTCCGAATATAAAATTTTTTGTGTCTGACCAGCTTAACTTAGTCTAAACTTCATCAAATTGAAAACTTTTTAATTTTTTATTGTAGTACGAAAAGAATAGAATGTGAATCATGTTTAGGATCTCAAAAATGTTATACTGTTTGAAAGCTATAGTTATTTTTCAACCAGTCTATCAATCAAGACTAAAAAGATAAGTAGTAGGTGTATGTCTGACCACCTTAAACACAATCAAATCATAATATTTTTTATTAGATTATAAATATAAGTAGTAGACTCATGTACGGTTGTGACACATATTTTTTTGTAATTTGTTTTCAAGTAAATAATTAATTATGAGTTTTCTTCTACAACTTTTCCAGAATATGAAAACTCCCATGTCTGACAACCTTAGCTTAGTTTAAACTTAATCAAATTGAAATTTTTTTCTTTTTTTATTATAGTACAGGTGAAGCATAGAATGTGACACATGTTTCAGATTTAAAAAATGTTATACGATTTGAAAGTTATAGATATTTTTCAATCAGTCTACCAATCAAAACTTCTTTTTCACATCGCCACTTTTTGGCATACCATGATCCTGCACATACCCTCTAGTCTACTAGGGCACGATCTCACCAAGACATTCAGATGACTACATGGGTATATAAGGAAATAAATGAAATTCATGGGAGGTATGGTGAGCTAGAGGAAAGGGTGGATAATCTTAATATTCTTATTGCTAAAGAAAACACTTCTAGAGCTGACATCAATAGTGAAAAGGCTTTGGTGGATGAGAAAACCCTCTTAGAGAAGCTGGAGAATAAGATTAATGTAGTGGTTAATTTTTGAATGCAAACTAACTCTATTCGCCTTCAAAGACTTGATGAAACTCTCAACTGGCTTATGTAGGAAAGCTTTGAGGGGATGAAAGTCACTATGGACAACTTGAGGACTATGTTGGTGCTGCTGGAGGGAAACAATAAAAATTCCATTGTGAATATTGATAATGGTGTGGACGTGACTGCTGCTTCTATTGGACCTGGTTCTAGAACCCGTGCCAGCACCAAGAAGAAAAAGGATGATTAGTCCAAAGAGCTTGATATTCTCAGGAATTCTATCCAACAGTTTATGTAGCTGAAGGATGATATTGCTGAGTACATGAAGTAGCTGTTCATTAAATTCTTGGTTTGCTGTCCTTTTTTTTTGTGCCGGTTTTTTGTCTTGGATATTTTTTTCTTGTTTTTTTCTGTTAGGTTTGATTTCTTGGAGGAGTCCATGTAATGCTCATTTGTTGTTCCTAAATTTTTCTTCTTTTGGCTTGTGATTTATCTTCCTATCTTTGAATCTTTTGTAAAGGGTTTTGGATTCCCTTCGAAATCTATTTTTACCATAATTGAAAACATTTGAATACTTTTCTACTCTAAAGGATAGAATTTTTCCTAACTAGTAAAGCACTTTCCTCAAAAATTAAATGACTCTTATTAATTCTACTCCCTTCATCAATTAAATAATAAATTATAGTTTCCAAACTAGGATTCATTTTATTCAATGTAAAAATAATATGACAAAACTTGAAGGCATACTACTCAGTAAAGTTGCCTTGACATCATCATAATCAAATTTGGAGTTTACACCTGCAAGTCGATAAAGAAGAGAACAAAATGGGCATATGTTTAAAAATATTATCTGCCTCATTCATCTTCAATCTCAACAATTTTTTCTTTATGGACATTTTGGTACGAGATGCTTGTGAAGCAAACAAAATGTTAGGCCCATCCTATATTTCTTTCGATGTTTATGATAGATCAATGTGATGCAAATATGCACCTAATAAACCAAGAACAATTAATATTGTGGCTCCACGATCTTTAGTCATCCACTTTGTTGCTTCATCTACATGTTGTTATTTTTTAACAAGTCCAATTACAATATCCCACAGATCTTTTTCAATCAAAAGCAAATGTATTTTAATTTTCCATGATTTTACAATGTTAAACTGCCACAACTCAGCACCACGTTCTCAAGTCACCACACCTTGTTCTCAGGCCACCACTCCATATTTCAAGGCCAAAGAATGTTTCCATGGGTACCAAAGTAAATTATTGAAGTGATGCCTAAGGTTTCACGTAAGTGTTAGAATCCTTCACACAAGCTCTCCTTCACCTTACGAGATGAAAAATGCAAAAACAAAATCAAGTTCTTTTATGCGGTCTTTCCTTCCAACATATAGTCTCCTAACAATCTTTCCTTCTAGTGATACCCATTGATTTCTCTTCATCTCATAGGGTCAGAATCATACATACTATAATACCAAATGTAAATAGAGAAGATGATTAGAACACAATGTGATGCTTTATTCAAATAGAAAGATGTCTTAAATAGGTGGTATACAAATAGTTACAAACTATTAAATAGTTAGTAACAACAAGAACACATAGTTAATACTATAAATTTATGTAATAATGCCAACATGACCCAATCATGATAATGCCAAATTTTTTACAAGTGTGGTTGTCGCTGCACCAAAAGATCATCTTGTCAATGCCCGATACAACCACTAGACGTATAGAATCCGTATAAGGTAGTTAGTTCATTGTCATGAGTCTCGAGGGGACCGGTGACCATTTTGCTAACAATCTCCGGCTCAGCATTTCACAATGGGATTTGAACTTGTGACCAAGCTCTGATACCACTTGTTACAATTGTGGTTGTCGTTGCACCAAAAGATCAACGTGTCAATTCTTGATACAACCGCTAGACTTATAGAATCCACAAGAGGCGATTAGTCCCTTGTCATGAATCCCGAGAGGAGCACTGACTATTTTGCCAATAAAATTTGCTAGGGTGTGCAAAAGAGGGGTTGACAAATACACTACTACTAGAAAGGGATTTGCGAGGGATTTCACCAAATGGAAGTAGGATTTAAATGGAAAAGTGTCCACTATGTGAAACAGGGGACCTCAGAAGATTGTTCAAGAACTTGCAGCCAATTTGGCTTCAATACTTTCTATTAAAGAGCAAAATTAGACGGTTTACTGGGGAGATGCAATTGAAAGAAGGAAACAATAGTGTCTCTAATGTCTCTTACTTTCTAAAGGTTTTTGAAGGAATGGTGAATGACAAGGATGATGTTGCCTCCACCTTCAATGGGTATGTATGACGTTTAGCCCTTTCAGAAGAGGTCAAAATGTTGAATTCTACAAAGTGAACTTCTTGATGATTTAGCTTTGAGACTTGGATGGAGGAATGTAGAATGTTGTAAAATTTAGTTGTAGAGTTGCGTGCAGTGTTGCGAACACACTTTGTCTTTTGTAACAAGATCTTGAGGATAGTGGTGAAAGAGAAAATAGAGAAATGCTCAACTTTCTCAGATAGGACTAACTTAGGGTGCACAACAGTTCTAGGCATGGCCCTAGGTCCTAGCACGATCTGGTCCCTCTGTTTTAATTTTTTGTTACCCGCCCCTATGAGGGCTGCCAATCATCTGTAAACTATTGTTCCTTCTTTGGTTAGTTATTTTATTCTTTTATTATGTTTATGTTTTTATCTAACTAACTAGTCTAGTTGTATGATCACGGGGCTGTTGAAATGTAAAGGTCAATGTCCTTGTAATGTTGTTTTTTTAATTAAAAATACTAATAACAACACTAAAATTTTATTAACTATAAAAAAAAGACTATGCTGATTAATCCATCTTCCCTTATTTGACATAAACAAGTTCTTCTAATTTCTTAAGTTTGAAATTTGAAATATACATCAATTTTTTACATAATTTTAGCTTAGATTGTAATGTAGAGAACACAAGAGAGTAAAATGAATGGAAATAAAACATACAACTAAATAGTCATCTGAGGATTCTCACCTTAATTACATTTCTGCATATTTTGGCAATAAGAAATTGTTTTTGAGTGATTAATAGGTTGTAAACATTCATACTTAAACAATCCTCTATCTGTGTGCTTTGTTGTGATGGTGAGGAGCCAGTTTCACACCTCTTCTTTCAATGCTCTTTTGTCAAGCAGATTTGGCACTTTTGGTGGTTTGCGTGGGGTCGCCCGTGCTGGCATGTTTCTTCTCTGTCTGAGTTTTGGGTTAAATTGGGGCATTCGCCTTTTAAGTCCTTTTTTCTGCAAGGTGCTTGGGCAATTGGCCCTTCCTTCATTCTTTGGCATGTTTGGTTGGAAAGGAACAGGAGAATCTTTCTAGATGTTAAGGTTGGAGTCTTGCACCTGTGGGGGAAAATTGTTCATTCCCTCCATGAGACTGTTATGACAAAGTTTGAGGGGATGGGTGGTTTGGATCCTGGAGAGGTGGATATTTGTGCTTGCCTCTCCTTTCCTCTCCATGGTGGAGCTCCTCTATCAGCTACCCACCGCTATGGTAGTAGAGCCAAACATCATTTTCAGCGGGTTACTCGCGAGGGGCGTTGGATTCTTCCTCCGCCTGGAGTTATTAAAATCAACACTGATGGCTCCTCCCAAGGGAATCCTGGTCCTGCTGGTATTGGGGGAGTTGGGCACAGTAGTTTTGGAGATGTCCATTTTTTTTTTCCTATTCACAAAGGAGTTCATACCAACAATCTCATGGAGGCCGTCGCCATCGTGGTGGTTGTGGAGCATTGTTGTGTGCATGGATGTCATAGTATTATCTGTGAAGCTGATTCACAAGTTATTGTGAATTTACTGAATAGACAAGAGCTTTCTGAAGTCTGCTGGCAGCTGACTTTGGTTATTAAGCAAATTTTCCAGTTGTGCAGGTCTTGTGCAGGTCTCTTGACTCTGTTACTTTTACTTATATCCCCCGTGAGTGGAATGGTGTTGTTGACTGCCTAGCTAAATGGGCTTCTGAGCATGGGCAGGGCTGGAACATTGTTGACCAGAGCCTCCTTCCCCCTGATTTATCTCATAAGCTGGATCAACTTGTTGTTCAGGATATGGCTCCTTAGAGCTCTTTGTTGTATTGTTCTCTTTGGCTTTCAATAAAATTTTTACCCCTCTTTTAGTCAAAATATCACTCTCATGGCAATTTCACACATTATTCCTACCAATAATTATCCGACTTCTATTGAATGACATTTAAAAATATCTACCAGTGACTAACGTTCGACCAAAAAGTAGCATTTTGCAATGATTCGTTTACCCACAAAACCTACAGTTCTTAACCGAACGTTCCTGGCTATTTAACAATATTGTTATTGAAAGACCGCATGTTATACAATTAAAAAGAATTTGTAGATTGTAAGCCCAATATAACGAGAGAGTAATCATAACACACAAGATTGACAAGTATGCAGATTTAGCAAGAATACAGTCAATGGGCTTTCACACAATATGAATTATGTCAATTTAGCAGGAATACAGTCCATGGCTTGTACACAATATCTAATAAACAAATTGCCTGTCAGCATACACTGGAATTTACTCGGCCCTCAGCTAGATATAATTTACAAACCCTAATAGTATTAGGATTAATAGTTAGAAACCCTAATAGTATGAGGATTATTACTTAGAAACCCTAATTTTTGGAGATGAACGTTGAAGTTAGTATCCAATCCAATTGCTCAAGAAAAACTCAAAGTCAAGCCTGAAAAATTTATCTGCCATATTTGGGCGATGACACTTTTCCTCCTTCAACGAGCCTCCTACTTGTTTTGCAGACTGAATCTGTTGACAACTTGTCTCCCCATCACAAAATATTGGAAGAAATGGAACCCAGCTTTTCACTGCCATGATAGAGCCTGAAATGGTACTGCTCATGTTTTAAGAAGTGTAAAGAAATATGAAAAAGCAAGGAAGCACAAACTAAGCCTTTTTAAGACAGAAGGCATCCATAGTTTACAGTTTATAGCCCGTGGGCGGTAGCACAAGATCTGTGGCGGTTTTGTCACAGAATTGTGGGCTGAGTTTGATGGTTTCATTAATGGATTGGGTAAGGCCATCTGCGTCATGAAAAAGACATGAGAGAGTTAAACTCAAAGTAGATTTAAATTCAAAGGCTGGCAAGCGTTCCTTAACATGTCCAATGACACTAAATCAAGTTCGACCTTATCAAATCAAGGGAATTATTATAGCTTTCTTTTTCTTTCAATGCCCCACAATGAGGACTCTTAAAACATGGTCAAGCTCTATCTTATTAAATTTAGAGGTGAAAAGCCCATTTTCTCTTACTTTTTGGATTCATTGGGTGTCTAGGTAGATGGTCCTAGTATATTATCTTGTTTCACCTAATTCAATTATAATTATTTATTTATTTATTTGGATTGAATATATAGCTTTCATATTAGTATTCTTCTATTCAATTTATTTATTTATTTTTTAAATTATATTTAAAGTCTTTATTTTTTAAGTGTAAGTTCAAATTTTATTATTGTCTTAGATTGTTTCAATTTTATGTTTATTAATTATTAGTTTATACACTAAAAGCATCTAATTATGTGCCTATAATTTATGTAAATCAATTTCATCATAAACTATCATTAAAAAGATTACCATTTGTATGTGTTCAAATACAAAGAACCATTGTCACATATGCCATAACGTTGTCTCTACATTGATCATGTCAATTACATTAGCATTGTTAACCCTAATCATTTTGCATAGTTTATTACTCTAGAGCCAACAAAATAGACCAACAAAATAGTTTAGGTGAAATGATTTCATCTTGAACAACTTTGTGAAAAACTACTTGATACTGATAT
This sequence comes from Thuja plicata, assembly GCA_018584345.1. Taxonomy (NCBI): domain Eukaryota; kingdom Viridiplantae; phylum Streptophyta; class Pinopsida; order Cupressales; family Cupressaceae; genus Thuja; species Thuja plicata. Next base: position 3,617,706 of record MU226793.1, read on the forward strand.
AGTCTAATATTATAACTAATCACATTCATTTTACATGCAAGGTTTTGAGAACAACACATTTCTAATCAAATGAATTTTGCTCGAATAAAATAGTAGGCCAACAAAATAGTTTAGGTGAAATGATTTCATCTTGAACAACTTTGTGAAAAACTACTTGATACTGATATAGTCTAATATTAGAACTAATCACACACAGTAGGCCAACAAAATAGTTTAGGTAAAATGATTTCATCTTGAACAACTTTGTGAAAAACTACTTGATACTGATATAGTCTAATATTAGAACTAATCACATTCATTTTACATGCAAGTTTTTGAGAACAACATATTTTTAATCAAATGAATTTTGCTCGAATAAAATTTTCCCATTTTTTGGTAATCTAGAATCTCCTTTACAAAAAAAATCAATGAAAATTCCATACCTTAAGATCTTTGCAAATAAGCATATTTTCACGAAAATTTAAAAATATGTTTTTATAGAGTTTGGAGTCTAGAATATTTTTCTTATATATTTTTTATTTAACCTTTTTATCCTTTTTATTTATGATAACTAATTTTTTATTATTATCAAAATGAGGCCAATTTAGACTTAAAAATATTCAAATATTTATTTATTTTATAAGAGCCTTCATATTAATAAAATATTAAATTATATAAATACACTTCATCACACATACACTTAAGCATAAGTTAAAGTTGTTTTCTCAAATATAGAAGAATTGAATTATGCTAATAAAACTTAGTTTAATTTCTAAGTATATTAGTTCAAATGGTAGGTAAGACATAAGGAGAATATGTTTTATACAAGAGACCATAAAATTGAGTACAAAGAGTACACACGTACATATAGTTGACAATAATTCTGATAGGAACTCTGACATCTATCTCATTCGAGCACACTATAAGTGAGAACATTATTAGAATACTTTTTAACCCAATGATGATGTAGTATATTTCTCGATAATTTTTCCTAGTATAAAGAATACCAAATCCTGCATGATAGTTCACAACAATCTGAAATAGATACTAGGAATCAAATTTTGTGCATCATGATAAATATACATTCTTAGATGCTAATATAACAATGTCATGATAAGCGAGAGTGTGTGGAACATAATGATCTAAATAATAATCATATGCTAAGAGATAATATAAGCTTTTGAGCAGCATCTTTTTGAGGCACTATTATTAGATAGATTAAAGAAGAAAATTACCCTTATCTTTTCTCCATATTTGACACTCATCCAACACACACATAATACACATTGAAAAGACAATAATTTATATGAAAGACTGCAATTCATACATGAGTATACAAGTGCATGCAAGAATAAAAAGAACATTAGTTACATATAAGAGCATACAAGTACAATATTCTAGGCATATAAAGTAGGCATGACATATAAAGAAACAATCCATGCGATATCTATGGTCAACTACTCACAAATATTAGTCATTTTTAACATAGCAACATTTCTTGCACATCCGAAGTGAAGCTTATATAAATATACAAGAATGCACTATGTGTGTATTCTTGTAATCAAAGAATAAATTTCACTCACACAATGTATCATGAACAACTACTTGATCATTGATGTAGGAGATGAATGAGAATGGATAAAACAATTTCTTATAAGAAAATAATAGTAGAATCTTTGCACCTGTACCTAATATTATGCATGATTATGAAAATAAATGCAATCAAAATTTGGCAAATAACTAGTATCAATAAAAAAATATCATTAGATGATGATAACGAATAAATAATGTGCCAATATATATGATGAGCTAAGCTAAAATAATTATATCTATATACCATAAAATCTTATTTGACTTTTTTTTTTTATGTTCAACATTTTTATTACCATAGCATACTTTCCCGAAGAGATTCGTATGTTGATTTAATGCGATTAATATAAGCCATTACATATCTTGTCAAACAATCTAATATATATATATATATATATATATATATATATATATATATATACACAACAGACCATAAAATTGAGTACAAAGAGTACACACGTACATATAGTTGACAATAATTTTGATAGGAACTCTGACATCTATCTCATTCGAGCGCACTATAAGTGAGAACATTATTAGAATACTTTTTAACCCAATGATGATGCAGTATATTTCTCAAGAATTTTTCCTAGTATAAAGAATACCAAATCCTGCATGATAGTTCACAACAATCTGAAATAGATACTAGGAATAGAATTTTGTGCATCATGATAAATATACATTCTTAGATGGTAATATAAAAATGTCATGATAAGCAAGAGTGTGTGGAACATAATGATCTAAATAATAATCATATGCTAAGAGATAATATAAGCTTTTGAAAAGCATCTTTTTGAGGCACTATTATTAGATAGATTAAAGAAGAAAATTACCCTTATCTTTTCTGCATATTTGACACTCATCCAACACACACATAATACACATTGAAAAGACAATAATTTATATGAAAGATTGCAATTCATACATGAGTATACAAGTGCATGCAAGAACAAAAAGAACACTAGTTACATATAAGAGCATACAAGTGCAATATTCTAGGCATATAAAGTAGGCATGACATATAAAGAAACAATCCATGCAATATCTATGGTCAACTACTCACAAATATTGGTCATTTTTAACATAGGAACATTTCTTGCACATCCAAAGTGAAGCTTATATAAATATACAAGAATGCACTATGTGTGTATTCTTGTAATCAAAGAATAAATTTCACTCACACAATGTATCATGAACAACTACTTAATCATTGATGTAGGAGATGAATGATAATGGATAAAACAA
>MU226793.1:3633824-3652746 GCA_018584345.1 Thuja plicata
TATATATATATATATATATATATATTTCTTAACTAAATATAAGAGTCAATCAATTCTAAAAAATAGAACTTGCTTTATGAAATGCATTGCCTATCCTAAATTATATCATATCTGTTTGCATGTTTTTGGTTAAGGTAACAACAGGTTTTGAAGGGCCCCAAAACCCTTTACAAATAACTGAAAGAAACACAACGAAGACCAAAACAATAAAAAATTGTCAAAGAGGACATATTACCAAAAAAGGCTTAACCCTAGATTACACAACTTAGTTCATAAAATTTCAAAAAATAAACAACGATTAACTTCTAGCAAAAGAGTAGCGAAAAAAATCCCAGCATCCAAAACAGTCCAGCAAAACAATTACTTCTCAGCAGCATCCATCTGGTCTTCCATGATCTAGATTTCTTCCATCTGAGATTCCATATTCTAGATCAAATCCTACAGCTTTGTGATTTCTTTAATCTGAACCTCAGATTTATTTCTGGTGCTTGATGTGGTCCTGGTTCCCGGTGATGAGCTATAACTGATTGAATGTTTGAAGATGTTTAGTTGATGATCATGCAAGACATTCAATCAGTTAATGTATTGTATTTTAATTGATGTCAACTTGATATAATCTGTATGGTTATGGACATACTGCTAAAGACTTTAAAGAACCAATGAATCAAAGACTATGCTTTCAGTAATGCATATAAGTCAAGTTTTCACAAAGTGACTGTATACACTGGTGGAGTGCACACCGACGGACAGAGTAAAAGAGAAAAGTCACAATGTTACCCAACGAGAAAATGTACAACATTACCGATGAGAAATGTCACAGTGTTGCCTGATGAGAAAAGCACAGAGTAAGCCAACGAACATAATTATAGTGTTTCCCAACAGACGGAGATCTCGAAGACAACTGAAGTCACACCGACGGAATAGTCAGTTACCACCGATGACTAACTGAAGTATTGACCGACAGAATAGAGAGTCCAAAAATGACAAAATACTTAGTTGTCAAGAGCTAAAAATAGACTTAACTGATACTTATCATTGTTTTATTCAACAATATAAAGCTGGGGGTAAGTAAAGGATTTAAAGCTGCTTTGTCTAGTTGGCAAGAAGATCTCTACAAGATAAAACTAGAGTTTTTCTTTAAATCTAAGTGGCAAGAATTATGGATCACACCAAGAATCAAGAAAGTCCAAAAACGGTGATATCATGTCTATAAAGAGACAACCTAGTTCATTACGAATTTGGGGGAGGAAAGGAGAAGAAAAGAGAATAGATGATGAAGAGCTTCTGAAGGAGAAGAAATTCTTCATTCAAACCTAATCAACAAGCTGAGGAAAGAGATAGATTCTGTAGACATCGAAAAATAGTGAAACAACATCACAGAGCAGAATAGTGTGGAGCAAAGGTATTGAATTGATTATATTGATTAGAGAGGTAATTCACTTACAATAGATCTGAAAATCTACAATTCAAGTTGTATGTGTGAACAGATCACTTTATTGTTTCAATTTAACCATTGAAGCATCAAGTCTCTTAGCTGAGAAGGACTTAAAAGAATTTTTCAATTGAGATACATCCCAAGGAGTATCCAAAATTTTTATCATAGAAAGTAGCATTGGATATGCCCGATACCTATTGGCAAGCCAAGTGAGTGTTTGATCAAGGATGGTAGCATTAGATACCAAATACTAAGTGACAAACTATCTTTTAAATCCTCTAACAAGGTCACACCTAACAGTGTGTTTGTAACCTTCGACAAGGTTGGCTCTTAACCGAGCTCACTTTAGAAGAGTGAAAATTTGGGGTACCGGTCCTAGTTTTTTTTCCCTTAACAGGGTTTCCACGTTAAAAATCCATGTGTTATGTTTTTATGTTTCATTACTTTACTATTTTTCATTTCACATAAGTTATTCTGGATTGATCGGTATACACTAGTTATTTACTATGTTTCAGTAAATTAAAAGACTTCTTATCGGTAAACATACAGAAGAAGGTTTTACAAAGCATTTCGACAAGTAGAAATTTGATAAAATTATTTCAAGGCATTCAACTTGTAGGACTGAAGATAACTAGAGGTATAAATTTGTGGTACTAAGTTTGAAGGGTTTTATTTAAGGATTAATTTTTGAGGCCACTGATTCATGCCCCCCCTCTCAGTTATTACTAACAATCGGTATCAAAGCTCATGTGCTTAGAAGAAAGGTTTCAATACCTAAGATAAAGATCACAAGATGAACAGACGAGATGTACCCAAGTTGAACAAAGATAACTTTTCTTCATGGAAAAGCAGAATAAGAATCCACCTATCAGGTATTGGAAATGATGTTACTCAATACTTAGATACTAAATATGTGTTTCCCATAGCAACACCCATATTTGAACAAATGAGAGAGAAACATGAACACAACTGCATGATGATAGAGCTTGCTTCCTCAATCTCCAATGCTGAATTTGAAGATGTCAAAGCATGCGTGTGGGAAAAATTGAAGCTTGCACATGGTGGTGATATAAATGTTTTAATCTAGCCAAGGAAAAAAGCCTTAGAGGAAAATTTGATGATCTCAGAATGAAAGAAGGTGAAAACATCACACAGTACATCACAAGAATCAAAGAGGTAGTCAATGCAATCTGAGGAGTTGGAAGTGTACTAGAAGAAGATACAGTGGTAAGTAAAATTCTAATAACCTAACTTCCTACTTATGCTATTAGAGTATATGTCATACAATAAATGAGAGCAGTAGCAAATAGAAATGTTACTCTAGATAATTTGATTTGAAGAATGATTTCATTTGAGATGAGCAACTTTGATAATAGTGTCTTACCAAAAATAGAGTCTGTTGGTTTCTTTTTATGTTGCAATAGAAACAACAACAACCTCTTCCCTTTATGATTGTTTTATAGAGGCGCCACCTCCAAATGTTTGTTCATACAAGAAAAGGGCCAACTAACAAGCATTGTCTTAATACTTCTACTCTTTAGGTCCTGCTACACCAAGGGGGGGTACCCTGTTATACCTATTGATATATCCAATCTGGTACTATCAAGCAGTAATCTCACAATGACTCAACATGACCGAGAGATACTAGATAATTGACTAATTATCCATTGAACATCAACCTTGAAATAGAGCATGAGATAGAAAATATAACAAACTTATACAAATGAAGACTTAATAGATTTTAAATGTTTTTTTATAGGAAAACACAGTCAATGTGCAACTAGATATGCAATAGAACAAAAATTATCAGCTTCAGATCAGTGCTTTATCCATTGGGCTATATTCTAACTCAGATACAGTATACTAAAATTAATATTCACCAAAGATTTCAAATCATAATACAACCATCCCAAAACCCTAATACTAATAGAATCCTTGCAATGTGTCAGTTGAATCTATGCATAAATTAGAGCCTAATTTAATCTGATCCTAGATCAGAACTCTCAAATAAGTACATAAACACAGAGAAGACTATGCTAATGAATTAGAAAATTCATAACTCATATGACACATAACACAGGAGAGATTGGAATTTGGATCTTTGTATTAAATTCAAAAAAATCTATTTTAGTATACAAAAAGTACTCAGAGATAACCTCTTCAATAACCTGCAAAAGATCTCTCAACTTTATTTTTGACTTCTTACACTATCTAGTACAAATTATGTTATATTTCCCCTCTTGACTGAAAAATTTACAAATGGTTTACAATAAGAATTTTCCATCCCTTTCCAATGATCTTGAGAATCCCTTTTTAGATTAGGATTGCAACAAGGTTCAAATCAATTGGAATAAGGACAAAATTAATGACTCACTAAAAATAAAAAATAGCTAATAGAGTGATAACCTCTCTTGTTACAATAGATATTTGACAAATTTTGTCTTTTGACCGCTTTGTACTTGCAACTGCTTCAAAGTTGTTCGGTGTGAGCCATCTGGAGTCTGTTGTCTTTGATGTTGGTGATGTAGGATCTTCACTTTCAACTGTATCAACCAATCTATTAGGCTTCATCGTCCACTTGCATGTTGTCACCTTCACCTGGATCAACTATTGTGTACTTGTCTTTCCAAGAAGTGTACACCTCATCACTTGGCCAGTTGAAGCTAAGGACCTCATTCTTTTTGTTGTTAATCTCCTTCTAGGTGGTATATGCTTTCTCAATCTCATCTGACCAAAATGCAAAAAATGCTTTGGCCTTGCCAACTATCTCAACTATTTGAACAAATAGTAGTGTACTTTCTATGTGTGTTAATTAGTGCACCTATTATCTGCAACACACCACTTCAATAGATAATTATATTAGTAGAAAAGTATAAAAAGAAAGGGTTTCAAGCCAAATTACTAAAAGTGATCTATTACTTCCTATCTAGGAGGAGTTTGAAGAATGTCATAATCATGCCCTCAAATTATGCACAAATCAATAACATATACAACCTAAGAATGGAAGATTTGAATCAAAACTAATCTAAAGGTTCACTAAACATGCATATTATTTCTAAAAAGTATGATAATAACAATGCATAATATTAAATCTAAGATGCAATATGGATTCACAAGTAATCTAAACAACATAAAAATTCTTTTTAACTCTAAAATTAAGGGCCATTTGAGCTCAAAAACTCATTCTATTTATAGAAGAAATGAGAGAGAGAGAGAGAGAGAGAGAGAGAGAGAGAGAGAGAGGGGGGGGGGNGAGAGAGAGAGAGAGAGAGAGAGAGAGAGAGAGAGAGAGAGGGGGGGGTTCATTAATGGAGGTGTAAAAACCATTAATGAGGTGTAAGAGGAATTAATGCCAAAGGCTAAGGCATGGGCTTGAGTAATCTCCATTAATGATGTATTAATGAGAGAAATTAAGAGGCATGGTGCGGGGTGTAAGTCCAAGCTTGAGAAGGTGGACTTAGAGGGAGTCAAGCTTGAGAAAGTTGACTTTCTCAAGTGAGTTGAATTCATAATCACAAAATTAGGAATGTGACAACATTAGGGAGTGGGTTAGGATAGGATTAAGATTAGGCTTAGGCTTAGCATGAGGGGACTGGGTTGGGATGGGTTTGAACCCAGGGTTAAGGTGGTTGAGATAGGTTAGGTTAGGGTTAAGGGGAATATTAATGAAATGAATTATAATTAATATATTCATCCAAAAATAGGGAGATTAATTATTTAAGCCTTTGATTACTCTAGATAATTAATTAGGACTATAGCCAATTAATTAGATTAATTTAGGCTAGAAGATAGATTTTTTGCAAGTAATTAGATTTAATAGGGATTTATTTAATTCCTTTTAAATTAATTACCTTAGTCATGTTTGATTTGAATTAAAATTGATTTCATTTGATTGGCTAAGGTGATTAATAAAATTTAGTGATTAAATCAATTAGGAGATTAAATCTGATTCGAATGAATTATGCCAGTCGATTGAAGAGTTGTTTGGACATAATTGTGGGTATGATCACACTTAGGGAAAATAGGGTCTATAGTTAGAGCAGACCAAATTAGGGTGGTTACATTTTCCCCTCTTTGAATTGATGTGCAAGCAGTACATTGATTTAAAGAAAGATTTTGATGTTGACTTTAGAAAGATTGAAAAATTTTCTCACAGTCAAATGAAATACATGATGAGATCAGTCTCGCACTTGATTCAACTAAACTAATAGAATTGAATTTGAACTTGATCGAACAAAGTTCAATAAGAAAATATCTTAAAGATACCAATTCTGAACTTGGTTGTCATCCCAAGATTGATAATACTGATTCCAAACTTGGTTGTCATCTGAAAGTCAGTATGAAGCTACCAGGAGCTTAATAAGAATCTAAGAAAAAGTAGGCATAGGATATCTAACTTGCAAGAACTGAAGCCTTCAATCCAATAGTTCTGACTTAGTCAAGGAACCATCATGACTTTTAGTTTTTTGATAATGAAGTCATTTTAATGCTATTTTGAGCAAGAATTTGATTGATGATAGTGTGACCATGGCCCCTCGGGAACAAAATCGAAGGAAAGAAATAAAATCCCTTTGTTGAAAGAATGTATTACTTGCAAGAGAAGATATGGTAAGAAAGAATGGATTAAAAGAAGGGAAGAAACAGGGGTGTGTTAAGAGTAAACACACGGATACCAAGTTAATAACGTGAAAATGTGAGTGGTAAAACAAATAAAATGATGTCGGACAAAGATTTTTGATGAAATGTGTGATGTTGAGGATATAGAACTGGGAAGATGGATGTTTAGTTGCCTGGGAGGAGTTTCAGAACCCCTAAATAACTCAAAAGACCAATATATATCTCAAAAATCACCATTTTACTTTTCATTTTCACTTTTACCCATAGTAAATTCTAGAGCTCTATAGAGAAGATGGTGGTCCTAATTAGTAAGCATCGTTTTGAGCCCAGTCATCGACATTAGTGCCTGGCAGACTACGTACCTTCGGTAAGTACTCGTAAAACTACCTCATGAATTTGTTAATTTTCATTTTCATTCTTTCTGGTAGTTTTTATAGCCCTTTGAATGTTGGGTCGAATCTGGGATTCCGGATCATACCCTATCGAACCCGTGTCGCATCGGGTTTTTCCTGACTTGCATCCTGTTGTCCAGGATTTTTGCATCGCATCTAGTATTTCCTAGATCATATTCGGTTTTCCCAATTTTGGCTTAGTTTAGAATATGAAATTAGGGGTATGTCATACCCTTTCTTTTAGGATTGTACCCCATTTTTGGGGTCACATCTGAGATTTCCAGGATCGCACCCAGCATTCTCCATCGCATCCTGTTTTCCCAGGATTGCATCTGGGAAAAGAGATTGTACCCTATTTTTCCAGGATTGCATCTCATTTTGAGACTTAGAATTTTTGTCAATTGTGAACCGTCTTCTTTTTGCAGACCTTAAATCACTTAGTCGGTTATGTTTCTACATTTTTCTCATAGATAGAACATTGATTTATCTTTGTTAATTGCCATCTTTGTAAAATAGGTCAATTTTGAGGTAGTAGCATTTCGATGGACATATCCAGGGCGTGTTCTTTCCTTGGCTTGACTATTGATGGATGATGAGTGGGACGTAGTGGCCCATGTAGGATTACGATCACTGATTGATTTACCTGATATTGGGGTAAATTGAGGGTTGTTGATTTCTCTTGCTGAGAGAAGGCACTCAAAGCACAACACCTTACATCTCCTGACTGGGGAGATGATAGTCACACCTGAGGATGTGTGGCATATACTTTGAGTTCCAGTGATGGGTCACAAGGTATGATTTGAGGCGACTTATGTTGTTTCCATTGGTGTAGCTCATCAGTTCTTCCAGGATGATACTATTGCTCGGAGACACATTTTATGGGATTATATGTGCTATCACTATGATTGTCTATCTGTATACTTTTTAGGATTGATTGGTGGCATCCTGATGCTAGATAGAGGACATCACAGATTCCTTGTAGGCTAGGTGGATATGCTTGAGTAGATGGTTGTCTCTAGATGAAGATTTGCATGGGGTAGTTGTATTTTGACCCATATGTATCAGGAGCTTCACGAGATTATTTATCAGTATACCCGAAGCATGACTGTAGGGATCTTGATTTTGTAGATCTGGGCCTAGGAGCACATCCTAGTGCCATGACCTATTGTAGAGAGACAGTGAGCACCTGAGCTACCTTATGTATATATGTACGCAGGTTTGATTCAGTATCCCCATCTGAGCAAGGTAGAGTACTAGCCGCATCTTTTTGACAATATGACAAATGTAGTATGGTGGCCATACTTGGATTATGAGGAGTGGGCCTCTGATGGTAGACAAGTTCCATTTTTATTCCAGAGTAGGTACCTAATCGGACGTACAAGATATGTCATAAAGCATTTTGTACATACCTGGGTATTGAGACAGTTTGTTCATCGATAGGGCAGGAGCCACAATGTGATAGTATATGCTCGAATTCATGACAAGACACCATTGTGAGGAGCCCAGCTAAGATATGAGACTGCACATCAGGAGATTAGAGATATTGTTAGAGTTTATTGGGATCTTCAGCTTGATGTTGTAGATGCAAGCTGTTCGGATGGATATGCAGCAGAGATGCTTCAGTATCCATTTCCATGATTTATAGTTCTAGATGAGGCTATTCCTCATATAGAGGACCCTGTAGATTATGATCCTAATGATCGCCCGGCCAGAGGTAGAGGAGGAGCACAAAGAGATAGAGGTGCTAGGGGAGGGTGAGATGGAGGTAAAGAGGGTAGGTGAGATGGTAGGCACCCTCCTCAAGATGATGGGGATGATAGTGGAGATGACAAGGGTGGTGGTGCTGTGGGTGGTATGAGAGAGGTGGCCAAAGGCAGAGGAGAGGGTCGGTGTATCCAATTCAGATTTGTTGCTCCCAGGATAGATCCTGGCCCTTTACTTATAGGGGAACAGTAGAGACAACAGAGACAACAGAGAGAGCAGCAGTAGCAGCCAGAGGATAGCTCACAGGATAGGCCTTTAGGGCAGGATTCTGGCAAGGGTTTGGGCAGGGATGGAGATCCCTTATCTCAATGTGAGAAGGAGCGAGAGAAGCTTAGGGGTAGGATTATGGCATTAGAGGCCAGGCTCCTGCAGCAGATGCCAAGATCATTGTAGAAAATGATTTTCTTGTGAGTGAGATGCACAGCTGGAGAGGCTTAGAGTAGAGAGAGACACACAAGCTTAGATTGCAGTACACCAAGGGTAGAGAGAAACCTATTATTATTCCTTATACCATGCTGCAGTGCTAGAGGGGCAGAGAGCTATATAATTTTCACAGTTGGCACAGAAATCAGAGGGGGCCATGCCACCTCTAGCAGTTCCATTTGTACCACCTCCTCCTCTGCGAGATCAGGGAGAGGGGGGATTCAGAGTTGATGTTGTATCTTGTCATATATTGATATTGTATATCTGTATCCTTCTAAGATCATTTTTTTGTACGATGACACTTTATACATGTATATCTGATTCATCCTGACATTCTGATATTCTGATACTCTTTGTGTAGATGTGTACCATATTTTTTTATCTCTACCATGATTATATATATATATATATATATATATATATATATATATATATATATATATATGATGCAGTTGTTCCTAATTCTGATATGTTTCATGAATTCTCTTTTCTTTGATAGATTTTGATGCACATGTGATTAGATTTATCTTGGTCTCATGATGAGTTAGATTTAAAGATGATGACATCATTTATGTATTTGGATTTATCAGTGATATAAATGTGCTTCAAATGATACTATGTGAATGTACAAATGTATGTTTTTGAGTTTTTCTTATGCAAGTAAAATGTATGGATGCACTTAGGATGTAGAAATAAATGTAATGCATAAATGCTTTGTTTTTGTATTTTTCTTCTGTGCCATTTTATGAATGTAAAATGTATGCTATGGATGTGCAATGATATGAATATCAGTAATATTGAATTGATGTGATTAAGTTGGATTTAGAATAAAATTGAAATCATTTTTGAGCTCAAATTCCTTATGCTTTTGCTTCTTTCAAAAATGCATCATGCAATCCATAAATGCAGTTATATGTCGACTCTTAGGACTTGTCACTAATTTGTAGATATTGTATCATTTTTGTCATCATTGGGATCTTGTCAGAATGGATACCACCTAATAGTACAACCATCACTAATACCCACTGATATTATGAAAATATGAATACTATTTTTATTGGATGAATTGTTGGAAATAGACTTAGGCATCCATGCATAGAAGCCAAGATGACAAGCTAGTAACCTTTCTTTTACTATATTAGAATCTGTGTAAGGTAAGATATTGGACCCGTAATGACCTTAAAAATTCATATCCTTGGGTACATTATGCTTTGTATACCTTAGTGAGAGTCTGATTTTAGAAAACAAACAAGGAAATTGTTTCAACTTCACCGTAGTTTACACATAACAAAGATCAAGATCTATGTGGCTATCCACTCATGGTGACAGCTCTTACCATAAACATCCAAGTTAGGTGAAACTTTTAGGATCATTTGGAACAATCACCATACACAGAAAACCAAGAAAATGTTTTCCCATTTGTCCTTGCGACTCTTTGTCTTTGCGCAGACATCACGGAGTAACTCAGAAGACATAACAACTATTGATTGTGAATCAATCAAATAAAATTTATAACTTCTTAGATGCCCTTAGTTAAAACAACATCAGTGTATAAAATATTTATAATCAAACCAAGATCAAACTGTGTTTAAGTAGTACTTGAGAAATACTTTTGATTCATCTTTCAAGCACAGTAGAAATTTATCAATCAAAATTTTGTATCATAAGAAATATGTATTCCAAGTTTGTGTATAAAATTATTCCTGTTTGCAATCCAATGTAGGTCTTAGGAACATCGTTCATATTAGTGCAATGTTTGTGCCATCCTTGTTTCATGAAAGTAACAGTTTTGTGCAAGTATCAAGAAGCATTGTGTCACAAGACAAGCCATCCTATGATGACCTAGCAGATGCTACCTAATCATGCTAGAAAAATATGCCCCCAGTGCAGAATGACTTGTTCCCTAAGACAAAAATATAGAAAAAATCCCAAGCAAGGATAGGATATTCATAAGGAAACAAAGTCAACTCATAGCATAGGTGTAATTGTGAAGGCCTAGTATCAGTAATGTATTGATAGATAGAGCACAGACTACAAGTGATGCCTGATTGCCAGGTTTTCACCACTTGGAAAAACTTTCACATTCTTTTTGCTACCAGGATGCCCATTTTACTAGGTTTTCATCAAGGCACTTTTCTCTTTTTCAATTTTTTTTCTATTTTTTCTTTTTTGAATGTTTGTGTAGTATCAAGACACCTATTTTCTAGGTTTTCACCAAGGATACCTTTTCTTCAAGACTTTTTCCACTATTTTTAGATTTCCTCAGGATCAATTTTATGATATTTTTGGTATTTTTTAAGTTTTTCCTTGTATAGGCTCTGCTAGCCAAACATCAAGCATAGAACCGCTTCAAATGTAGAGTATTGATAGGGTCTGGAAGGATGTCTCCCTCAGGTCTAGCTAGTTCATAGGCTCTAGTCCCAAAAGTAGCATTGATAAAATAAGGTCCCAGCCAGTTTGGTTCAAACTTTCCTTTCTGCTCTTGGTTAGGCTGGTTCTTAGGATTCTCCTTTAGGATGAGATCCCCCACCTAAAATTTTCATGGTTTGACCTTTTTATTGTACCCTTTGGACATTCATTCTTGGTACACTTTTAGGTGATTGAATGCCTGTTGTCTGCGCTCATCAAGTAAGTCTAAAGAATTCACTCGATCAATGCAGTATTGCTCATCAGCAACAAGACCTTGTAAATATATCCATAAAGATGGGATTTCAACCTCAATAGGTAGTATATCCTCATTGCTATAGACTAGGGAAAATGGTGTGGCTCCAGTTGGTGTTTTGATGCTTGTTTTGTAGGCCCAAAGTGTCAGATTTAGTTGTAAATGCCAGTCTCTGCTAATATTACTCACAGTTATGTGTAGGATCTTGAGAATATTCTTTTTAGATGCCTCAGCCTATCCATTACCTTGAAGATAATAGATTGAGGAGCAATGTTGAGTGATGTGGAACTATTAGCAAAGGTCATCAATGTCTTGGTTTTTAAATTGGCCCCCATTGTATATCACAATTGAAGAGGGTATCCCATATCTACAGATAATGTAGTTCAAGATGAACATAGCCACCTATTTGCCAGTGGCTTTTATTAGTGGCATGAATTTGACCCACTTCATTAAATACTCAGTGTTTGTAATGATGAACTTGTGTCCACTTGAAGAATTAGGATATATTTGTCCAACCAAGTCAAAGTTCCATTGCTAAAATGGCCAATGTGTTATGGAAGGTATGAGTTCTCTGGAAGGAGCATGGATGATATTTCCATGTGTTTGGCATTTATGCCATGTTTTAGAAAATTGAATAGCATCATTTTCCATTATAGGCCAGTAATAGCCTACTTTGAGCAGTTTCTTTTCTAGTGAAAATTCGTTTGAATGTGATCCACATACACCCTCATGGACTTCTTTTAATGCATGATCTGACTCTTTCTGTTCTAAAAATTTAAGAAGTGTACCATCGAGACCTCATCTATATAAGTTATTAGTTATGAGAACATAACGTGATGATGTCCTAATAAAGGCTCACTTTTCATTTCTGGATAGATCATTGGGAATAGTTTGGTCAGTTAGGCAAGTAATTATTTTCGCATACCGATATTGGTCAGGGGTATTCAAAGTGAAAATTACTTGGTATTGAGGGTGTCAAAGGCTGGGTAGGATAATTCTTCCACCAAGAAGTCATAGTGGAATTGATGTTCCTCCAGTTGTAACATGGATGCCAAGCTAACCATAGCATCTGCAACTTTATTCTATATTCTAGGTATCTGTTTGAACGTGATGAAGACAAAGTACTTCTTTAGGTCATCTACAAGCTAGTTGTAGGGCATCAACTTCTTATCTTTCATCTAATAATCTCCATTGACTTGTTTGATGATGAGTTGGGAGTCATCGTACACTTGTAACTCTACAATTTTCCATTCCATAGCAATTTTAAGACCGTTTGCCAATGTTTCATATTTAGAAATGTTATTTGTGCACGAAAATATCAATTTGTAGGACTTGGGTAACTGGTAGCCTTGAGGAGTTATGAATAGAACCCCTGCTCTAGAGCTTTATTGTGTGAAAGACCCATCAAAGTACATCTTCCATGGATACTCAGTTAAATGCATAATTGTTTCATCAAGGAATTCAATTCTCAAAGGTTTTTCATCTTGGAGTGGTGAATCAACTAATTGATCTGCGAGGACTTGTCCTTTAATAGCCCTCCTATCCACATACTTAATGTCAAATTCGCTCAAAATCAGGACCCATTTTACTAGTCGCCCTATTAATGTTGTTTTTCTTAGGAGGTATTTCAAAGGAACTATCTTTGTAATGAGCCTTACTATATGTGACAGCATATAATGTCTCAATTTTTGTGATGCAAAGATGACTGCTAATAAATCTTTCTCAATAATGTTTTAATTGAGTTCATATGATACTAGTGTTCTACTGATGTAGTAGATTACTATTTATTTCTTAGTTTCATCCTCTTGTGCTAGCAATACTCCTAATGATGTGGATGTAGTTGAAATATACAGGAGTAATATCTTTCCATGAATGGGTTCCATAATAATGGGAGGAGTAGCCAGGTAGTCTTTTAATTCTCTGAAGTTGGCTTCACAATGTTCATCCCATTTGAAGATGACACCCTTATGTAGTGATTTAGTAAAGGGTTGTGCTCTGTCTGCAAGTTGTGACATAAACTGTTAGAGTAAAAAGGTATCTTATGTTCACTTATTAATTAAATCATTATTGATTTAATTGATTAAAGTCACCTCTTTACTTCTTATTCACTTAAGCTAAACTTTAGGCATGCAATAATTAAATCCTTACTAATTATTCAACCTAGGTTTCTCCACCATATTGGTGTTCGATCTCCTTTATAAGGATTGATCCCTTTGTATTTTATATACTCTCTCTGAATGAACATTTTGTCTTTCAGAATATTTTCATCTCCAAGCTTCTCTTTTGTGACAGGTTTTTTGCACATAGCGGATCTTCGTGGTTGAATTCTATGAATTCTAACATGGTATCAGAGCCTTATTGCTGCAGCCCATTCTTGAGTATTTGAAGTTTTGGAGCTTCGAGGGTTTCAACCTTTCTTCAAGTGTTTCTTGTGTGGATTTAAAGGGAATTTATTTTTTAGAGCACTTTGGGAAAAAATTGACATCACAGTTGAGTCCAGAAGGCCCAAATCACCAAAAATCCATATAAGGCACGACCATTTTTGTCAACATTGCAATCTGAGGCAAAAAAAAATATTCTACTCTGCCCTAGCACGGATATCAAGGAAAAAAAATTTAAAAAAAATCAATTTTAAATTGATTTTTGGTAAAAGCCGCTCCACTACGGGGCCACTGTAGTGCACCCACCGCACTGCAGTCTTCTCCAGTCAGTCCGCCCACTAACCGCCGGTTGTCTTCGGTGGGTCTGCCCACCACCCACCGCCACCGCTTGATGACGCACCACCCGCCCACCGCTGGATGACGTACCACCCACTGCTGGAGCACCCACCACCTACACACAGCCGAACCGCCACCACCACTGCCACCTGGTGGGCTCTCAGCCCCCGCTGACCCTCTAGCCCCCTGCGGCGGTCCTATTAATGACCGCGGGCCCCTCTTTCAGCCCCCTACATGCACATGTGACCATGGGCCTAGTCCCTTCAAGCCCCAGGGGCTAAACATATTTTTTTTGAGGGTGTTTTGACACACCTTGGCTTTTTTTTCTCTATCTAGAGCATACGGAAGCCATTTTTTGACTTCCATATACGGTCAGAAAGCTCTTTCTAACATAGATGTCTTTGTGCAGGTCACAATATCTTGATTTTTTGTTAGAAAGGATTTTTTTCCACTCAAAGAGGACTCTTCTTTTCACCACTTCCTGGCCTCTAAAATGAGCAAACAAACTTTGTTTTTTTCTCATGAACAGGCATCGGAAAGCTCTTGACGAGCCTGCTTCAGATCTGATCTCATTTTTTGGAAAAATGACTAGGTATTTTACACATTTTTCAGTAGCCTTTCTTGCACTATTTCTGCTTCTAGCTTCTCAGTTGTGCTAGGGTTTAGTTTCTCTCTCTGTGGGGGGTGTTTTCTTTTTTGAGATATATTACAAGAACTCCAAAACACACAAAACATCAACCGTTCTGCATCTTCTATCTACTTCTGAAAGAAAACATATAATAAAGTAGGCTAAGGTACAACATGGTAGATACAGCATCAGTCAAGCTTCTCACTCCACACAATTATCATTTGTGGGAATCTCGTATGACTAGGCTTCTCAGGTCACGTGGGCTATGGTCTTGTTTGGATCTTATTCAGCCTATTTTGACTCATCCCTATGAGGTCATGCAGCACATAAATAAGATGGATGAGGCCATGGGTGTTCTCTCTTTGTATGTTTCAGATAGTCTGCTATTTCAACTTGATAGTTGTGATACTCCTTTTGCGATGTGGGAGAAGTGTCAGACTCTCTTTGGCACTGTGAATGAATTTTGGGTACTTCAAATCGAAGTAGAATTGACATCCATGGCTCCTGAGACATTCACCTCTATTCAGGATTTCTTAATGAAATTCAAATCTATGAGGTCCCTCTTACATGGTTGTGGAAAGAATAACATAGATACAGAGTGTATTTATCTGATACTTTCCAAGCTTCGTGGTTATTTTTAGATATTCTCTTCTACATTCCATGCTACCATGGATTCTTTGGGTCTGAGATTCACCATGCCTACCTTTGATGTTTTTTTTGATCACTTGACTCGTGAGCAAGCCAAACTCTCTCAGCTTGATTCTCTTTGTGGATCACAACACCAAGCCTTGGTTTCCCACCCATCTACAAAGTCTCCAAAACCAAATCCAAAGAAGGATTCCATAGGTAGTGAGAGTTCCTACAAGCCACCTTCTAGATATGATTCCAAACCCTGTCCCAAGTATGGGAAATCTTCAAAGTCTGGTGAGTCTTCCTCCAAGACTTATAAGTCCAATGGTGAGCCTTGCAGTTTTTGTGGCAAGGAAGGACATCCAGTTTCCAGGTGTTGGAAATGCTTAGAGTCTTTAGAGGAAGCTATGCAGCAGCATCATATCTCCTCACCTTAGGCATCTTCTCCTTCTTCCATGGGGAAGGGACATGCTCTTATTGCATGAGCCTTGTCTTCTGGTGCCACATGGATTATTGATTCAGGTGCTTCTCACCACGTCTCACTCTTAGCAGCTATTCATCACACTTGCCCATAGTGATACTTCACATATTGTCATTGGTGACTCTGCTCAGCTTGCGGTTATAGGTTCTGGCACTGCCTCATTCCATGGAGGTTGTCTCTAGGATGTACTTCTTATTCATGAAATTTGGACACACCTCCTTTAAGTTTTTTAGATTTTCCATTCTGGCTCTGGAAAGACAGTTGAGTTCTCACCACATGATGTGGTTATTCGAGACCTCCATGATCCTGATTTGATTATGGCCACTAGCAGTGTACATCCTTAGTCTCACCTATATAGTTTTGATGGATTTGTGAGTTCATTTTCTTCTGGTGTCTCTCTTGTGGCACATGCAGATTCAGTGAGCAGACTTTGGCATGAGCGTTTTGGCCATGTCAATTACCGATACTTACATCAGATGAGTACACAAGAAATTTTGAGTGGGCTTCCTTTGATTTCCTATACTGATGGTGTATGTCCAGGTTGTGCCCTTGGCGAACATCACAGGGATCATTTTCCTACAGATTGTTCCACTCGTGCAAAGGCACCTTTGGATCTTGTACACAGTGATGTCATGTCTTTTCTGACTCCTTTTTTAGGGGCTCACTATGTGCTCACTTACATTGATGACTTCTCCCGCTGTACTTGGGTATATTTTCTCAAGTACAAATCTAAAGTCTTTGATACCTTTTGTTCTTTTAAGACATTTGTGGAGAAACAATCTGGTCATTCTATCAGGAGGATACGCACCGACAATGGGGGGAATATGTGAATCAGGCTTTCAGAGATTTTTGTACTAAGCATGGTTTACAACATCAGTTGACAGTTCCACACACCCCTCAATAGAATAGTTTTTCTGAGAGAAATAACTGAACTTTATGGGAGATGGAAAATTATATGCTTCAGTCACGGACTATGCAGCCTTCTTATTGGGCCGAGGAAATCAATTGTGCCAATTATATTCAGAATCAGATGTGTCATAAAACATTGTGATACATGACTCCTGAGGAGGCTTGGTCTCAGATCAAGCCTGATGTTTCCACCTTTCAAGTATTTGGTAGTGCGGCTTGGGCATTTTTTCCAGATGCTCAATGGCAAGCCATGGAGAGGAAGAGCTGACCACTCACTTTTTTTGGCTACTGTGAGGATTTCAAGGTGTACAGGTTGTTTGATCCTGATTCCAGAGAGGTCTTATTTCAATGGAATGTCCAGTTTGATGAGCACTATCCTTTGATGGATTCTCCATCACCAGCTTCTCCCTCACTATCTACTCCTCCTTCATCTCTTGTGGATCCCTTTTCTCTTGATGATGATGCTAATGATCCACCATCACCACCTGCTCCACTTTTTCCTGAGTGGACCCATGTTACAGTTGATGCAGTAGGTTCTTTGGCTGGTGATCCTATAGATAGACGTCGTACTCGAGGGCAGACCTCTGGTTCTAGCCTTCTGAGTTATGCCATTTTAGATGACCCTCAGAAGTTTTCAGAGGTGACAGGTCACACAGAGTGGGATATGGTTATGGATGAGGAGTATTCTTCTTTGATGAAGAATCATACATGGGATTTGTGTGCTCTTCCGAAAGGAAGGAAGTTGGTTTGATGTCGGTGGTTGTATCATACCAAATATGCTGCTGATGGTTCTATTGATAAGTATAAGGCTCATCTTGTTGCAAAGGGGTTTTCTTAGGTGGAGGGTATTGATTACTCTGAGACCTTTGCTCCTATTGCCAAGATGAATTCTATTCACCTTGTACTTTCACTTGTAGCTTCACAGGGGTGGACAGTTTATCAGATGGATGCGAAGAGTGCCTTCTTGCATGGAGACCTCCAGGAGGAGATCTATATGGAGCAACCCCTGGGGTATGTGCAAGACTCTTCCTTAGTGTGTAGGCTTCAACATTCATTATATGGTCTCAAACAAGCCCCTCAGGCTTGGTATGAGAAGATGGACTCTTTCTTGATCTCTATCCAGTATACCCATTGCCACTCTAACCACACAGTGTATCTTCAGTGTCAGGGGATTGAGATTGTCATACTTGTGCTCTATGTTGATGATCTTCTCATCACCGGTACCTCATCCTCCATGATTTAGGATATCCAGTGTGCATTGATGGAGAGATTTGAGATGATAGATCTCAGTCTTCTGCATTACTTTTTGGGCCTACAGATTATACAGTCTTCCAATGGGATTTCACTCCATCAGCAGAAGTATGCTCTTGACATGCTTCACAGATTTGATATGCTTGAGTGCAAGCTTGCGCCTACACCATTTTAGTCAGGAGTTGTGTTTTCTTCCACACGTCCTACACCTTCAGTGGATTCCACCTTGTACCAACAGTTGATTGGTAGCTTGTTGTATTTGACACACACTCGTCCTGATCTTTCCTTTGTAGTTGGACTTGTCTCTAGGTTCTCCTATGATCCTCATGAGAGCCATTGGTAAGCTGCCAAACATATTTTGTGATATATTTGAGGCACTACACATTTTGGCATTCACTACACATCAGGCTCACCACACATCATTGGATTCACTGACTCTGATTGGGCTGGTGATGATCAAGATCAAAATTCTACTTCTAGCTTTGTTTTTTGCCTTGGTTCTGGTCCTATCACATGGTCATGCAAGAAGCAGACTGCCACTGCATTATCATCTACAGAGGCTGAGTACTGAGTAGCAGTGTTAGCTAGTCAAGAAATTTTATGGCTTTGACAGTCTATGAATGAGTTTGGGTTTCCCTCTGATAGTCCCACTATCCTTTGGTGTGACAATCATAGTGCCATACACATTTCCAAAAACCCCATGGAGCATTAGTGCACCAAACACATTGAGATCTACATGCACTTCATCAGAAAGTTGATTTAGGATGGTGCTCTCATCTTGGAGTATATCCCTATAGAGGATCAAGTTGCAGACATCTTCACTAAACCTTTGGCCTCTCCATGTTACCTCCAGTTGCGTGCTATGCTATGGGTGAAGGAAGTTGTCCTTGGGGGGTCTCAGTAAAGAGAGAGGCCTTCCTTCCTTCATGTTTCTTTACTGCTTCTTTTTTTTTTTATCTCTTTTTGGAGTAGAGTTTTTTCCCATGTGGTTTTCTCTATTTCTCCACTTTACA
>MU226793.1:3698645-3771141 GCA_018584345.1 Thuja plicata
AATTAAACTCAATTTCCTATAGTTTAAATTCAAATATTTAAACTTACTAATTAAATTCTTCCAATTAAATTAATTTAATTTCATTCAGTAAAGAAATTCTAAATAAAAAAGAATTCAATTATCTCACATGTTGAAGACTTTAATTAAATAAATAAATTAAATATTCATTTATCTTCAAAGAGATAACTCCAATCAGATCACATGGGTAACTTCGCCCACCTCTCTAGTCCACATGGGTAACTTCACCCACCTCTTCAGTTCATAAAGGTAAATCACAATTAGCTCTTCAGTCAACCAAATTCTATCTCCTCTTTACCAATTGAAGAGGTGGAGTTTACTGATGGCTTCTCCAGTTTCCTTTGATCTCAACCGTTCATCTCCCTATCTCTGGGATTGATCTCAACTGTTCATTTCATCCCCAATTCCTATATAATAAACCCTTCATAACCATTTGAAGGATCCAGGATTTCAAGCTCTTGTGCGCCATTACTATGTTAGTTTGGTTCTAGCATTCAAGTCATCTTACGATCACACACACATTTCAATTAGCAAATTCTCGACGCTTCTCAAGTCATAGATCCTGCCCACACCAATACTGAGCATCAAAAACAATGTTTTAGAAGGATTAGAGAGAGACAATAGAAACTTTAAGCACTTTGGGGTTTGCATTCATTTGTTTTCCTTTCTTTTCTTGTACATTTTATTGGTTATGCTTCAAGTTATTCATTTTAGTAGTATTTGTGTATTGGATTTATATCATTTGTAAAACCTTTGCTACTAACCCTCACCTTTGGAAATCTTGGGAGCCACGAATCATGAAAATGAGGTGTATAGTTGTAAGGAAAGGGTAGATCTAGAACCTGACATATGACATTCCTTTCAATCGAACCTACTCTGATGGGTAGAATAATAAGACCTTTAGAGGATCTCTCTTCCTCATCATAAGCTTTGATAGTGATTTTTCTTCTAGAATCAATGGTCTATTCTGAGAGACCCAGTTTTCTAATTAGATTAAGGGTACAAATATTCAATCCTATGCCTCCATCTATCAATACACGTCTAACACAAGATTTATGAATGAGTACTTCAATATAAAGGGGTTGATTATGTGGATGGTTCAATGATTTATCATCCTCTTCAGAAAAGGAGAGATAATGTGGCGTGGAGATGTGATTAACCATCACTTCAAATTTTCTTATATCAAGGTCCTTTGGCACATTTGTGGCATGCAGGGCTTGTTCAAGAATTTCTCTATGCAGTGTGGAGATTTTAAGAAACTCAAAAATGGAAATTTTAGCAGAGTTTCATTGTAATTGATCCACCAGGTTGTACTTTTCTCTAGGACTAGTAACTATTTGTTTTGTTGTTGCTGGCTTGGGGATAGTGACAATGGGTACTTTAAGTTGTTGTTGGTTTTGATGAGGAATTGGGTCCTTCGATCATGACTTTTGCTTGACTTCGGGTCATCGTATTTGATTGGGTAGATGTGTTTTGAAAACCTTTGATAGTGATCACATTAATTGATTCGGTTTTAATGTCTAGCATGTTAATCACATTATCATTTTTAGAGTAGGCATATTTCACTTCATTTCCTTTTCCTTTTGATGCTTCCCCTTTCTTGTAGTTAGGGAACGGCTTGTTGAATGTCGTATGATCTTCATTATTGGCATGTCCTTCCACTTTGATCTTGCCTCCTTCAATAAGGTCTTGAATAACATGCTTGAGTTTAAGACAATTATTAGTCTTGTGTCCTTTGTTTTTATAAAAGACACAGTAAGAATTGTCATCCCACCACCTTGGTTTGACTTCCGACTGCCATGGTTTGGAATCTGGGATTGTGAGAACTTTGTTGTCTAATAGTGTTTTCAAAATAGTCTCAAGAGGCTCTCCCAAAGGAGTAAATGTTCTTTGAGGCTTGGAAGTCCATGGAAAACCTTTGTTATTATCTTTGTTTGCTTTAGGTATGGAGGTTGTTACCTTGGCATCTTTACTTGCTTGCATGCTATTTGTTAAATTGAATACCTCAGGTTTAGGATTAACATTAGAGGCATCTACTACTCCATCGTTGACAATATTTTTGTTTTGTTTCCACCATTTTGGTTTGTTGTTGGAGTTGGTAGATTTTTTTTCACTTTGGAGAGTGATTTCTCCCTTTTTAACCATAACTTCTTCGATACAAATGGAATTTTTGATTATCTTGTCGAAGCTTGGGGAGTCTTGCATTTGCAATGCGTAGTTCAACTCAGGTACCAAGTTATTAACAAAGATTTCCATTTTTTCAGATTCGAGAATAGCTCTTGAATACCATGGAAATATTTTCCTCCACCTTTGTAGAAAGTGTGTAAAGGATTCGCCAGTATTTTGTTTAGTGTTGTATAGATCCATCATAGTCACATCATGTTGTATATTATAGGAGTAATTTTGGATAAATCGTTGAATTAACTCCTCAAAAGTTTTTACCTTAGGTGAAAGTTTTGAGAACCACTCCATGGCATTTCCTCCTAGACTTGGAGGAAAGAGCCACATGAGGTATGTAGATTCATGCATGTATTCTATGCTCAGAGCATAGAATTCTCTCATGTGTTCATGTGGGTCGGTCTCTCCTGTATATTTTTCATATTTCGGTCTTGCCATGTTGGGAGGAAATATAACCATATTAATACTCTTATCAAAAGGAAATGGACAAATGGAGTCAAAAGATTATTTCATCTTGGGTTTAGCCTTATCCTGTTTGAGAGTCACAAGCTCCATTTGCATTAAAGTTAGTTGTTTGGCGAGAATAGATATAGGAGTTGACACCTCCTTTTCTTTTAGTTGTTCCACATCATAATCCTTAGGTATCTTTACGCCAGTGGATGCTAGATGGAGAAAGTATTTCTCTTTATCTTCGCCAATCATCTTTTCCAACATCTTTTGGAATTTCTTGCTCTATTTGAGTTTATTGTGTTCTTCTTTAGTGATGTCCTCCTTAGTGCCTGAATCAAACAAAGGATGGTCAAAGTGTGGTTCTTCTTCCTCGTCGCTATCTTTGTGCTTTTGGTTTTTATCATTGTCATATTCCTCAAAATCCTTACTCCATTCATGAGTGGGTCTTTCCATTTCTGGAGAGTCTAAATCAAATAGGTAACCAAAGGATGTTTCTCCTCACTATAAGTGTAGTGATCTTGGAGGTGCTTCTGATTCTTTAGAAGTGTACTTGTTGCATCTTGTGTTAACCATGTATTTGTATCTCAACTTCATCAAAGTTTCCCGATAGTGTCAAGTGGAGTCTTAAATCATTCAAGTGAGTGTGTCTAGGTAGAGGTTTCATTTGTGTTTTTGGTGGAATTAAATGATTCCAATGTCAAAGGATTAGAATACCCTAATAGTGAGCTAGGAATCAAGTTTTGTAAAAAAGTGGATAGACCACACATATTGAGACTATTTGCGAGAAACCGACAGGACATGCAAGGTAGATGTTTGAAAAAGTGTTTTGAAATAGCAATAGGGAAACCAAAAAAGACAATAGGGATAGACTAATGAGCCAAAAGGGTATCCAAATCTACTAAGGTTTTCTAAGAAAATAATCTGCAAGTGCCCACTGTCCTAGATGCGAGCCCCTAGATGCGAGCCAGGAAATACAGGATATGAGCCTCTAATGGACTAAATGCAACCTTTCACCCTAGATGCTATGTAGTTCTGACCAGATGTAATGCAGGATACCAGATACGACCTTGCACAACCAAATATGAGCTAGGAAATGCAGGATGCAAGTTTCTAAGGTTCTGTCAATTTCGTCTTGGAACCGCGTGAAGTTTGTTTGATCTGGGATCGTGTTCTAGGACTTGTCAGTGCATGAAAAACACATGTAAATCAAGGATTGAATTTTTTTACTTGTTTTGAAGGTGTTAACTTGTTAATGATTTTCAGACATACCAAGCAGATTTGCATTGTTAGGAGTGAACATACACCTACTTGCACCCTATTTTCTAGGTAGAGGAAGAAAATCCTTTCTCATTGACTTAGGTACACACTCAAATGCTAATCAGAATATGGCTCCAGTCACGTTGTCATATTAGCCGACTCCAAATGCAAGTGAGGGCACGATATGATCAGTGTCTTGGGGAAATTACTTTTTTCCTTGCACAAGGATTATTACCCTTTCGGAGATAAATCGAGTAGTTTTGTCTATGAATTTTGTTGTTTATGATGGGGCAATCCTTTAAAAACTGTCTCCCATAGAATTGCACAAGGCAAAATTGAGGCGTATAGCCCTATGAGTACTCAAATACATGTAGTCTCACAACCAAGATTCAAGCGGCTCTGATCTACACATATCCAATCACGTTCAAGGAATCATGTCAAAATTCTAAGAAAAAAATTGACTCCTTCTTCTAAGGATTTGGCCTACGAGGAAGGAATTATTTATAGTGAGTTAGAAGGGTTGCTGTAAAACCTTTCCTCACTTGGGTCATTCCCAGGAGATTTTTTCTTCAACCGGTAGGCCCTCTACTGTTAAATAAGCATACAAAGGATTAGCGAGCATAGGATTTCTATATTTCTTAATCTTTGAAAGAAGAAGAGCATACTTTCCTAGTCCATGCCATTTTCTCCCAGAACACTCCAATCAAATGTTCATTCACTCAAGCTATTTGAGCTTGATTTAGATATTCCTAATTTATGAAAAATATAGTACGTGAAAGAAAAGTTTTGATTGTTCAATTTCCCCAAAATTAGGTGATTTTCTTGTTCAATTACTATTTTCCAAAATTTAGAAGATGAATTTGTTCAATTATCCCACAAAATGTTAATGCTTTTTGTTTTTCAATTACTTTTCCCAAAATGAATTTTAAACAATGAGTTTGTTTGCCTTGTTTAGTTACCCCAAATTCCTTTCAAGTTTTAAATCAATGTTTGACTTTCTGATTTTCATTTAAAGGAAAAGAGCATACTTATCTAATTGATTTAACAAATGAGTACAAAATGTTCTTAGTTGAAAGATAAAATGAAATGGAGGTCAAGATAAGGGGATGGCAATCTGGAAAACCATATATTAGGAATATTTCTCTCTCTTTTTAAGCTCTAACAACAATCTGCAAACATTAGTTAGGCTGCTCAAAAGATCAAAAACCAAACTAGTCAAAATGTTAGAGGTTAGGCAATGGAGCATGCAAATTTTTTAACTAGATGCGATCCTCAAAATCCAGAATACGATGCAATATACCAGATGTGAGCCTCTGCTACTAGATATGACAAACTGCTAACCAGATGCGAGCCTATACTAGAAATGACTCAAGAAATCCTAGATGCGATCCTAGATTTCTAAAATGCAAGGGTGTATCCTGGATGCGAGCCTTTAGGACCAGAAATGAGCATGTACCTGAAATCTGGGAAGACAAATTAGTAAACAATGAACTTGAAATGACGCAAAATCTAAAATTGGGCCCCACGATGGGTGCCAAAAATTTGTGTGTTAATTAGTGCACCTATTATCTACAATATGACACTTCAATAGATCATTATATTAGTAGAAAAGCATAAAAAATCAAGGTTTTGAAGCCAAATACTAAAACCAATCTATTGCTTCCTATCTAGGAGGAGTTTGAAGAATTTCATAATCATGCCCTCAGATTATGCACAAATCAGTGACATATACAACCTAAGAATGAAATATTTGAATAAAAACTAATCTAAAGGCTCACTAAACATGCATAAATTAGCTCTAAAAAGTATGATAATAACAATGCATAATATTAAATCTAAGATGCAATATAGATTCACAAGTAATCTAAACATTATAAAAATGCTTTTTAACTCTAAAATTAAGGGCCATTTGCACTCAAAAAGTCATTCTATTTATAGAATAAATGAGGAGAGAGAGATGGGACAAGGTTCATTAATGGAGGTGTAAAAACCATTAATGAAGTGTAAGAAGCATTAATGTCAAAGGCATTAATAAGGCATGGGCTTGAGGAATCTCCATTAATGATTCATTAAGGAGAGAAATTAAGAGGCATGGTGAGGGGTGTAAGTCCAAGCTTGAGAAGGTGGAATTAAAGGGATTCAAGCTTGATAAAGTTGACTTTCTAAAGTGGGTTGAATTCGTAATCACAAAATTAGGAATGTGACAACATTAGGGAGTGGGTTAGGATATGATTAAGATTAGGCTTCGACTTAGCATGGGGGGAATAGGTTGGGATGGTTTTTAACCCAGGGTTAAGGTAGTTGAGATAGGTTAGGTTAGGGTTAAGGGGAATATTAACGAAATGAATTATAATTAATTTATTCATCCAAAAATAGGGAAATTAATTATTTAAACCTTTGATTGCTTTAGATAATTAATTAGGATTGTAGCCAATTAATTATATTAATTCAGGCTAGAAGATAGGCTTTTTACAAGTGATTAGATATAATAGGGATTTATTTAATTCCTTTTAAATTAATTACCTTAGCCATGTTTGATTTGAATTGATTGTAATTAAAATTGATTTGATTTGATTGGATAAGGTTATTAATAAAATTTAGTGATTAAATCACTTAGGAGATTAAATCTAATTCGAATGAATTATGCCATCTGATTGAAGAGTTGTCTGGACATAATTGGGGGTATGATCACACTTAGGGAAAATATGGTCTATAGTAAGAGCAGACCAAATTAGGGTGGTTACACTTTCCAAGGTTATTATGCTATTTGTTCTTACTTCTAGTGCCTCATTCATTTGTTGATGCCATAATGCTTCATCCTTAATATATCCATTCTTATTGAAAACATTTGGGAACATTTCATATCAGTCCTTTGAATATTCCTTTTTCAGGGCCATTACTTTCCTTATGACAATGCTCTGTCTTATGTCCATCTGCATGAGCCATTTCACACATTTATGGGTGCCATTCAAAACAATATCAACATATTTTTCCTTCTTACAGGTTGTGTGGAAGAACTTTAATTCTCCTCCCCTCACCTTCCATTTATTCACCAATTTGTCTAAATTTTCCTTGTTTGCATTGTACTCATTCATCATGCTAACAATTTTTACTCCTTGTGCATAGATGGCAGTAGGAACCAATTCATGGGTACAATGCATAAGGGTAATGTGTATCTTATCTCCATACTTTTGCTTCACCCATGCCTCTACTTCTCTGAAGGCTACAGACTGTTCCACCCACTCTTTCTTTTGTCTTTCCAGCTCTTCTCTTTTAGTTATCAGTCTGGCTTTTTCCTACTCAACCTCCTCTAGTGCGGTAAAATTTGATGGTTTAGGGGAAGGAGGATAAGTGATAATAGGACTTGATGATGAAGGCTGATGGAGATCCTATGCAATCCTCCTCTGAGGCACAAATTGTTCTATTTGTCTTCCCTCAAGGAAAGAAATTCTATTGTCCTTCTCAATAGATTTAATATTTTCATCATTGTAGGCCTTCATGACCATCTCACATTTCTCTATTATCCTTTTGAATGCCTCGTCTTGTCTCTCAGCCACCTTTAAACCTAATTTTTTAATTTTTAGGGTAAGTTTAGCTGCATCCACACTAGATGTATATGAGCCTCTTCTTACAATAAGGTTGCCTGCCTGTTCAGCTTGATCATCTTTATCAGACACCTAGGTAGGGTTATTCTTTCTCATATGCCACATGACAAGGGCTGCATGATCTTCACTAAATTTTACTCCTTTTGATGCTTATCTTGCCTCTATCTCATTTGCATAGACATTCTTTTTCTCCTTTCTCATAGCATAGAAGAGAATGGCATCTGCAATATCCCATTCTAGGAGTGTCAAAACTCCTTCCTTCCTCACTAATGCCCTTCCTTCCTCAGGATTTATTTTTTCAAACTTGGAGATCATTTCCTATTTGATATCATTTTCAATTTCTTCCTTGCTCCTTGCAAGTTACTCAGTTTGTTTCTATTGGCACTTTTCTTTAAATTCATCTATGTGGGTTATCCACAAAAATTGTAAGAATGCCCTAGGCTTGAAAAAATTCTCGTCAGAAATAAATTCATTGCTGGCCTATTGAGTTAAGGGATCTAGTTCCTTCCTAGCATATTCTACAACAGGTAAATATAATGAAGCTTACTTTGAATCCTTAGGCATCCCTTCTTTTAGTTCTTGGGTTGTGACAATTATTTGTCCAGCATCTCCCATCTGTCACAACTGTTCTACTACTACTTCTTCATCAACACACAATGGAGATTGGGAAGGAGAATACACACTTTCATGTTTTTGTTTCTATTCTGCCTCTACTCTTTTCATTTTGGGGGATGGAAATGATTTGGTATGGGGGTCTAATAGTCTTTTCCCTTTTGTATGTAGGCTCTTCTCAGTTTGTGGCAATATTGTACTATACCCTCTCCTCTGGTAGACCACCTATTTCCCAGGGGGAACATTTTTGACTGGAGCTATCTTTCTCATCATTTCCTTTTCCCTTTCTGGCTCTGTCTATAAAATATTGGCCCTCTTCTGATTTAGTTCCTGCATAATATCCTCAAACATCTCCATTAAGGAGTCTATCTTCTTGGACCAAGGCTAAAAATATTTCAATGGGTCATACAACTTGTTAAAATGTTGTACAAAATTTAGGCTCTTCTTGTATGCCAACCATGTCTATTTCTTTATCTGTTTCTCTATCTGATCAAATTCATTCCTAGTTATGTCCTCAGGGAAATTGAATTGACGATTCAGCACCAAACACTTTGTTTTCTCTTTAAACATATCTCTGATGAAGGCCTCAGGCTCAGCACATCTTCAAACTATGGTACTCAAGTGATAAGGGGCCATATATTTATCTAGGTGTTTCCACCCTCCCTTTATTATAATAAATTGATGGGTTGTTGTGATTGTAGGAAAAAATGGTTCCCTTTCCTCTTCCTAACAGAGCTTCCTCCTGCAGACTCCCAATTTGTCTTATTATCTCTGCCAATCCCAATTTGACAGGTACTTTGTAGGGTAATATATAAGGGATCCCCCTGAAACCATAAACTTTGAAGACTGTAGATACTAGGTATAGAATAAGTTCTCCCCAATTATGCACTACCTTTAATTCAAAGCAATACTCTTTAGGTCTCAATAATTGTAAAAGTGTTAGAGGCATCCTGGGATCATCATTTAGCAATAATGCCCTAATCCTAGTAGCAACAAATCTATCAAAATTTATGTAACTTTCTTCCTTGTTGTCCCATGACATGTCTGCATTCCATAGTTGTATAGGCATTTCCTCATCATCTTTTACTTTTTTCAATTCCATCTCTCCTTCAAAATAGTCTACACCTATGTACAAAAACATATGCATTAACAAGGAATACCATGTAATGTCTGGTTACCTTGCTATTTTGGATTCCTATCAATCCTTCATGTATCAAATCTACAAGATATGGAGCAAAATAAAAAATTACAGCCAAATGGGGGTGCAATATTTGTACCATCATGAACATGTAATGAATGGGCATTTCCTTCTCTTCGTCATCCCCACAGATCCGACACAAAGCCCTCTATGTTTCTATGGCCTTTGGGGTGAAATAATCCAAGTTGAAAGGCTCCTTGGTTCTCAGCCCTACCATGAGTAGATCTCCAATTTTGTTGAAGAATTCTTTTAATGGTCCATTTCTAGGATAGTCCTTTTGTGCTTCATATATTTTTGTGAATTCTTTGAAGTTATTTTATCCATTTAGGTATCTTCTCCACTCAACTTGAATACTTTTCTAATTTCTTCTACATTTATATTGACCATGATTTGTCCATTCTTATCCCTAACTACCCTGGACATCTTGTCATATTTTTCTGCGATTTGCATAAGCATATCAACATCCATAACAAACCCAGGGACTACTAACTTGCCCACATCAAATTGCCATATATTGTTGTTGGGATAAAAAGAATTTCTTTGGCCAAAACGTATTCTAAATAGACCCAAACCAATAATACCTATATTAGCGTCTCTAGCTCATTGTCCCAGATCATACAAACCCTCACCAATTTTCAATATTGGGCTTTTAGGGACCAACTCTTTGATCTTTGTTGAATCATATGTCGACCTAGTCAACTGCTGCAATAGGTCATCACATACATTTGTGTCTTGATAATTTACATGACCCTTGAATTCCCTTCTAGGTGCCATTTTGAAATTAAAATCTTTACAGTCTAATGATTCAACAATTTGATAGAATATAGTAATTGCAAGCCCTAATAATGTTTTAGAATTTGGAATTCAGACAGAACTCGCACAAGAAATTTACCCATTCTACAAATATCCTATAATTTTAAAATGCGATCACTACAATTTTCTTCTTTTCTCCACAAACTTGACAATTACAATAGTCAGTGGTTGAATAATCAAACACATAACAATCTCATCACTCTTTGAGCATTAAATTCTTTAGTTCCGAAGCACACATTCGCCATTACTTCACCTGAGTTCAAACTCTCACGGCTAACGGTTCAGAGATGCTAAAATGACACCTTTGAAATATGGTCATTGATCCAGACATCTTTTCCTTGCATCGGATGGCTCACAATAAGTCTTTTATAACATTCATTTCGGCGGACACATGCCAGGATGTCACAATCCTTCAAAGGTTAACTCTTAGTCATTTTCTATCATAGGCTTTGCGTGCACCGTCAGATCTTCTTGAAGATGCTAACTCTTTACTTTACTTAATGCAAATAGAGGGTCCCAACACTTGGGACACATGTCACCACAACACGCTCCCTTGATGACTAAAAGTTGATCACTTTAACTTTCAGTCTTTATGCCATCCATCGGATCTTGCTTAACTTTGATTGTCTTTAACTCCTTTCTATAGCCCGCAGCTTTGATCTCCTGGGACACGTGGTGAGGCATTGCAATGCCTTGATGATTAAAATCATCGCATCTTTCATCAGAGGCTTTACACTAACCGTCAGATCTTCTCTAACCTGTGACACCTTTACCCAACCAATCTTTTAGTAACCGCAGTCTTCAACTTGCTAGGATGGACATGCGTCACCACGACACAATTTATTAAAGGTTTTTTTCAGTCATCTTATCATTGCGGGTTAACGCCAGCTATCAAATCTTCCTAGAGATTCTATGTATTTACTTGAAACATTAATCACCCATCAGACCCACTAGACACCACGTGGCATCTTGTTGCATTCCCTCAATGACTATTGTATGTGCATCTTCATCATGAGCCTTTGTTCCAGCCGTTGGATCAAATCTGACATGCACTCGATTTAACTACATGTACTTGTTCATGTTTGGGCCCACTAAGGATGCGTCACCACAACACAATCCCTTGAATCTAACTCATCCACATCTTTGGACTAAAGGTAATGCGCCAGCCGTTGGATGAAAAGCATCTTACAGATATCCTTCGATCTGTATCTTTGATGTATCTAGTCCCGCCAAAGACACATGGAACAATGGCGCATTGTCTTGAAGGTTAAAATTCAATCACTTTCTCAGTGCAGGAATGCATGAGCTTTTGGATGTAAATAAATTAGATCAACAGATAAAATTTAAATAAAATCTTGCAGTCTTTGAAATTAGGGAATAAATAAAGACTACGGTGTTAGGATACCGACAACTTAATGAACGCAGACATCTTTAAAATATGACACATACAAGACACATCTTAAGTGGCAAAAAGTAACATGAAATTAGAAACATTTTTTACTCTTAGAGTTTTAGGACCAAATTTTATACTCTGAGACATGAAACAAGGGTTTTTCAAGTATCCTTCACAAGACATCTTTGCAAAAATAGACTAGGGACTTATTGTGTGAATTTTTTTTGAAAAGACCTAATAGTGGCTCTTTCTTGGGATGAATACCTTCTGTAGGTGTTATAAGAATTCAGAATCTTGGTGGAGTAGACCAACCTACTGGAAAATATAACTACTCACACAAAAGGAAAACAAACTAAGCTAAGACAAAAGGAAACACACTTGCAGAAACACACTATATATACAAACCTATTTTTCATGGATAATTAGACTTCATGAGAAGTATAACTTCAAGAACTTTCCATGAATTGGCAGTTCTAAAACATTTCTACTAAGATCTTTCAATAAATACAAATTTTTCCCATGCCTTTCATGGACAATATAAGGTCCCAGCCAAATTGGTTCAAATTTTCCATGCTTTCCTTTATCTTCCAACCTGTCATTCCACATGAGAACATAATCTCCCACATCAAAATGTTTTGAGACCACCTTTTTGTCATACAAGTTCTTCACTTGCAATTGAAGTTTTGAATTTTTCACAGAAGCTTCCCTCCTAGCTTCATCTAACTCCACCAGGTCATCAATTCTCAATTACATGTCATTATCAATATCATTGTCATAAGTCTGAACAAACTTATACATCTGCATCAAATTGTTTTCGGGAAATCTTGCTTGGATTCCATAAACTAGGTCAAAAGGTGCACATCCTATAGCCTTTTTTGATGTCACCCTAGCTTCCCATACAACCAAAGTTAACTTTGAATCCCAGGCCTCCTTGTTTGTATCCAGAACTCTTTTAATAATTTTGAGAAGGCTCTTATTTGTGGATTCGGCTTGGTCATTCCCTTGTGGGTGGTAAGGTGCAGAGTAAGATGTCTGAATAGCATATTCAACACAAAATTTGACATATTCCTCAGATTTAAAAAAAATTACATTATCTGACATTTTCTTCTCCGGGCACCCAAATCCAGTAATTATGTTCTTCAGTAAAAAATCAATCACCACTTTACTTGTAGCTCTTTTAGTGGGAATTTCTTCTACCCACTCAGTAAAGTAGTATATAGCTACAATGATCCATGAATATCCTCCACTAGACTTTGTATCTATTTCTCCTATAAAATCAATACCCCATTATTGAAAAGGGGCTGAACTTCCATTGGTGTGAGGGGTACATTACCTGAGAATTTTATCTTACCAGAGAAATGTTGGAAATCATCACATCTTTTAACTAGTTGATAAGCATCTTTAAAAATAGTTGGCCACCAGAAACCTGCTCCCAAAATCTTATGTGTAGTAGTCTTTTCCATGTAATGGCCACCACCCATTATGCATCTCTTGCAAGATCTTATTTTCTTGTTCTTTATCAAGACACTTCAATAAAATTCCCTCAGGGCTCCTCCACCACAACTCGTCTCTGATCAGGGAAAAATGGATTGCTTGCAATTTTAATTTTCTTTTCTTATTCTCATCCATGCCCTGTGGACAATTCATCCTTTGCAAATAATAAATAATGTTAGTGTACCAGTCACAATGGTCAAGGTTACAAATGAAAGGTCTTTGTTCTTCTTCTAGGGTATTAATTTTATTACCATCCAAGTTTGCACTAGCCATCAGTTTGGCTAAACCCATCCCTCTAACCAATTTTGTGATTTGGATTTCTATATTGAAATCCTGAATCCTATTTATCCATTTGTATCTCTTTCCTGACACCTCTTGTTGAGTAAAAATGTCCTTAACTGCTGCTAAGGGAACATAAGCCACTACAATAGCACCTATCAGATAAAATCTAAAAGCTTTCACAACTCTTACTAATGCATAGGCATGTTTCTGAATTATATCACACTTGAGCTCTGCAACCTGTAATGATTTTCTAAGAAAGGCAATAGGCTTCTCAAACCCTTCTTCATTTTTCTATAACAACACAGTAGCAATAGTGTGACAAGATGCAAATTAAAAGATATTCATGGGCTTTGAATAATTAAGAGTTCTCAAGACAGGGACATCCTTGATAGCTTGCTTAATCCCTTAAAAAGACTTGGTGGCCTCCCCATCCCATTCCATTTTAGCATCCTTCTTTAACATCTTTGAAATTGTTCTAATTTTCTCAGCAAAGTTAGTGACAAATATTCTGAGAAAATTTACCTGTCTGAAGAATGACTGAATTCACTTGACATTTCTTGGGATGGGAACTCTGCCAATAGAAGCTACCCTATCTCAGTCAATTCTAACCCCTTCTTTTGAAACAATGTGACCTAATATCTTACCTTCTGTCACCCCAAAGATGCACTTCTTGGGATTGAGAGAAATCCCAAATTCTAATGCTCTTTCAAAAATCTTTTTCAAATGCTCACAATGTTGTTCTTCCTTCTTTGAATAGGTTGTGAGATCATCCTGATAGAAATCAAGAAATTTTTGCAGTAAATATGAAAATTCAACATCCATGGCCCTCTTAAAAGTAGCCCTAGCATTCATCAAACCAAAAGGCATCCTTACATACACATATGTTCCCCATGGCATGGTGAAAGTAGTCTTAAACTGCTCTGATTCTTTGACCATAATTTGGTTATACCTAGAGAATCCATCCATCATGGACATAAGTTCACATCTAGTGACTCTCTGTAGCATATTCTCCATGTTGGGGAGAGCATAGTTATCCTTTAAGGAAGATATGTTCAAATTTATGAAATCCACACACATCCTGAAATCCCCATTCTTCTTTCTAATAGGGACTAGATTAAAAACCTAGGAAGAATGGCTAATGGGCTTGATTATCCATGCATCTTTCATATTTTTCAATTCCTATTCCATCTTAGGCCTAAGGGTGGGATTTATGGGTCTTTTCTTTTGCCTAAAGCGCTTGGAATCTTCTTCTAATGGAATTTCATGTTGAAACAGTTCCTCATTATATGCCTTTAGGTCATCATATGTCCAAGAAAAGAATTTTTTGTATTTCCTTAAAAGATTAGTTAGATCATTCTTCACCTTGGGTGACATTTTCTTACCAATAAATAAGTTCTTAGGAACTTCTTTTGTTATAACATTAACTTCCTCCAAATCTTCATATCTATTTACACATGTAACAGAGTATGGTCTATCCTTACTATCAAAGACCCTCTCCAAAACAACTAGTCCTTTCAGGACTTTATTTGACTTCAGATGCAATATTTCCTTTGCCAAGACAGTATCCTTTCCATCAATATTTTTCACATACTTTTTGAAATCTATCTCTTTGTTATCAAGGCCTGCCTCACAATAAAAGAATCTAAGAATATCTACATCATCATCAAACACTTTCCAGCTATCCACATTGTCAGGTACTGAAGGCCTAGTTTGAACTTCTATCTCATAAATTCCAGCAAAGGTAATATCTTTTGGCCTTAAATAAATGTTAGCTAAAAGATCTTCCATTATGTTTTGGCTTCTATCCATCTAGTGAATACATAATGCATCAAAACTCTCTATCTCATCCCATACTGCATTTCAGTACTGCTTCAATCTATGGTTCTTTGATGCATATTTAGATTTGATCTGAGATACCACTAGCTCAAAGTCTCCAATAACTATGATGCATTTGATTCCATGTCTTGCTGCTAGTCTCAAACCTATCAATAGAGCCTCATATTCTGCCACGTTATTTGTACAATTAAACATCAGAGAAAATGAAAACTTGAAGATTTTTTCAGAAGGAGCTATCAAAAAACCCCAGCACCAACCCCCTCCTTAGAACTGGCACCATCAAAATACATTATCCATAAGTTAGTTTGTTCAGATAAGTTACTTACATCTTCTGACAACAATGCAAGTTGTGGTCCTTTTACATTTTGACTTTCCTGCACTTGAACTGACCCCATTTCAGTAACCAAGAAACAATTCATGTCATTATCATCTTGTTCCTCAATCATATGAGGAGTTCTAGTTTCTCTTGATACTTTGATATTTTCACCATTTATGCTGAAAGTAAAAAATGATAAATCACATTTAATTCTTCCCCCCATAGATGCACTCCATTTTCTTGACAATAACATTCCATATTGGGGGGAATGTCTACAACCAATACACTCATAGTTAGAACCTTATTAGTGAAAGCAACCAATCTGTAAGGCAAAGCCTTAATAGTGCCTATGACATGCACTTCTCTGGAATCCATAGATTTTCATCTACCATGTGGAGTTTCTACCTTTAGTCCCATAGACCTAATGACTTCTATAGGCATAATAGTGTTGGATGCCCCAGAGTCAATCATGTAATTCTTCAACATTTTTCCATTTATTAACAATGTTAGGAAAAAATGATGGACAGTTTCTACAGTAGTGCTAACAATATTGGTATCTAAATAAATTTGAGGAATTTTTTATACAAGTTCATCTGATTCCTTTGATCATTTATCCTTAGTGTCTGACACTTTATTTTTTTTTTTTGGTCCCATAGTTTTGGTAGAGCTAACACTCTTCACTCATGTCAAAGTCTTTTCCTTATGCTCTCCTATCCTCATCATTTCTAATAGAGGAACTTTAATAGTTATCTGAGACAAAATTTGTCCCATATCCACAGGGGTGTATGTCATATAAGAAATGTATAATTTTTGATTTGTGCAATCCACAGCTTCTGCTTGAGTAGCTAGTTTAGCTTCATTTCCCTTATGTGATTTCTCCTCCTTTTTGGGATGAGGTACAAAAATATCTGGTGTCTTCATCTTTTCTTTAAACATATTTGGGCTAGTAGGTTTGTTTCCCTTCTTAATTAAAACCTTATTAGTGCCTTCAACATGTTTCTCCTTTTCTTGTGGCCTCTTGGTACCATTTGGAGTATCCTTGATAAAGATACCAGCAGGTTTTCTATCTGCATTTCCAACTACCTAGTTTCTTAAAACATAATTACCCCTTTCTTGTGCAACCATATTATCTGTGATCTCAGGTATCTCTTCATTAGATGGCCTTCTAAAAATAGGGGTCTCATCACATCCTTCAGCATTGCATCTCATATTATCAATTTCCCAATCCTGTATATCACAATCATCAGGCTGATAATATGTTTCTTCATTAAATAGTGAGGAAGTCATAGCGCAACCACTATCATCATATTGTTCCTCTTCCTCTTCTTCATTTTCCTCAGTGGTAAAAATTCTGGCAGAAATAACACAATATTCAGGGTTGTGTGGATACTGATAAGGTACACACAAGGGATTTTCATTGCAGATATTTATAGAAGTATTTTGCAGGGGGTCAGGAGTTTTTCATCAGACTTGTCCTTCTTTGATGGGATAATAGGTTTCCCATCTTTCCACTGAGTAGTATAAGGATAGTTTTGCATCCTAGGATGTATGTTTTAATTTCCATAGGAAGGCTTATCATTATTTGGAACCCTATTATGACTACTCTCTCCAGGATTTAGATATTTCAAAGAATTTAGAATCAATTTAAGGCTATCATCCTCCTTAGGTTTTGAACTTAGGGGTTTATCTGATTCTTTATTATTATACCTAGTGGGTTTCCAATCTTTTCTCCTGCCTACTTTCCCAAAAACTCTTCTATTTGTCTCAATGTTGACTACTACCTTATATGATTCCCTATTATTCCTAGGGTTCTTATCCCTTAAAAAATAACCCATTTTTTCATCAAAAGCATTAAGATAGGTAGCGAGACATACCTTGTCATCTAATCTCATTACTTGTAGCAAGTTGTGCATTGCCCTTTGGAATCTGATATTCAATTCCACCACCTCTTCATTAGGGTTCTTCTTTATGTTTTTGAACTCATTCAGCATGAACCCTTCATTATTTTTTTCCCCATATTGGTCCCTGAAACATTCCTTCATCTCATCTCTAAACTAGTCCGTTACATCCTCAGTTAGTGATTTCACAAATAATTTCATCATAAAATCATCATGTGCAATTTCATAGTCATCAACCATATCCATAAAATGCTTTAGATGTTCTTCACATGTTATTACATTATTCCTAGAAAATTTAGGAAGCTTATCCCTAATCTTCTTAGGAATCTCATTGGGATAACCAGTGATGCCAAGGAAAATAAATTGTCTCTACCTTTCAGTATAGACATGATTTTTTTGAGATAAAGTGTTAACTTGAGCATTTGAAGTTGTAGCACTTCTGGAATCAATAGGTGGTGGTACTCTTTTCCAAGTTCAGAGACATTTTAGGACCAGACCAGTAGGATGAGGACCAGAGGTTTGCCTAAGGAATTCAATTTTCCTTTTCATTTCAAGAGAAGAAGCTTCAAACTCAGCCTTCTCAAATTCCTTGGTTATTATTTCCCTCTCTCTTTTAGCTCTCTACAATTCAGTATCTAGCTTAACCTGGGGATCCACTATACTCCCTTTATTCACTTGCTCCTTTATTTCAATAGCTGCTAGCTTTTGTTTACCTTTGTCCTTGGGCTTTGGTATGTCATACAATTATTGAACAATAGGTTCATATTCCAGTTTCTCAAGTATAACAACAATATTCATTGCCTCTAAATCTTTGAGTTGCCTTTTCAACTAGTTAGATTGAATTTGAGCATGTTTGATTCTTTCTTCCTTTTCTCTTTCTCTTTTTTGTCTCAAGGAAATTTTCTCTCAGATATTTCTTTCCAACTCACCCACCTCTCCAAAAATCTCTTTAGAATCCACAAGAGTTACATCAGATTCTGAGTTTTCTTCCATGATGGTTCTCTCCCTTCTATGGTGATGGGCATGTGGTCTTTCAAATGAGGGAGAGCTCAAATCACTTGGATCATTCCTATTCTCTTCACCTATATTCTTAGATCTAGACCTCATCTCGTGTCCTTGAAACTTACCATGAACCATCTTTCTGGTATATCTAGGAACATCATCAACCCTTTCACTCTAAGAGTAATGCTCCCCATAGATTCCTAATCCTGGTTGTACTTCTTGTTCAAATTCCACATTTTATTCCTCATGATTAGGATGAATAGGAGTATCCATTCTTATGTTCCTTCTCTGC
Organism: Thuja plicata; assembly: GCA_018584345.1. NCBI lineage: Eukaryota > Viridiplantae > Streptophyta > Pinopsida > Cupressales > Cupressaceae > Thuja > Thuja plicata. Next base: position 3,717,290 of record MU226793.1, read on the forward strand.
CTCCAGGCTTGGGGAGTAACTCCAACAACATTCTTGTTCACTGATTTCCCAGCTCTGGAAGTGGATGGAATCTCACTTTCCAATTCATTCTCAGGATGATTGTTCCTCCTGGATCTGGTATTTTTGTAACTAATAGTTAGACAAAGGTGTATCAAATAATAATAACTTAGCACTGATGCAAATATTTCTTCGAGTCGCCACCCAACAAAAGAAAAAGCCAAGAAAATACACAATAACTTGAGCAACAAATTTCTGTTATGGAAAGTTTTGACAGGTCACAAATATCAATACATTCTAAGCACTTATCCTGATATATTCTCAAGAGTAATACAAGAGACTGGGACATGTAAAGACACACTTCTGTAGTAGAATGGTCAACCAACAAGTAGTGACAAGTAAGTAGGCCAGGAGTCCAGCTCAACTTGAGAGACCTTACTCACTTATTGCAAATAAAAAATGCAATCCCCAGCAGAGTCGCCATTTTTTTTGTTTCTTTTTATGTTGCAATAGAAACAACAACAACCTCTTCCCTTTATGATTGTTTTATAGAGGATCCACCTCCAAATGTTTGTTCATACAAGAAAAGGACCAACTAACAAGCACTCTCCTAATACTTATACACTTTAGGTCTTGCTACACCAAGGGGGGGGATACCCTGCTATACCTATTGATATATCCAATCTGGTACTATCAAGTAGTAATCTCACAATGACTCAACATGACTGGGAGATACTAGATAATTGGCTAATTATCCATTGAACATCAACCTTGAAACAAAGCATGAGATAAAAATTATAAAAAACTTATACAAATGAAGACTTAATGGATTTTAAATGTTTTCTTATATGAAAAAATATTCAATGTGAAACTAGATATGCAATAGAACAAGACTTATCAGCTTCAAATCAGTGCTTTATCCATTGGGCTATATTCTAACTCAGATATAATATACTGAAATTAGTGTTCACCAAAGATTTCAAATCATAATACAACCATCCCAAAACCCCTACTACTAATAGAATCCTTGCAATGTGCCAATTGAATCTATGCATAAATCAAAGCCTAATTTAATCTGATCCTAGATTAGAACTCTCAAATAAGTACATAAACACATAGAAGACTATGATAATGAATTAGAAAATTCATAACTCATATGACACAACACGGAAGAGATTGGAATTTGGATCTTTGTATTAAATTCAGAAAATTTTATTTCAGTATACAAAAAGTACTCAGAGATAACCTCTTCAATAACCTGCAAAAGATCTCTCAACTTTATTTCTGACTTCTTACACTATCTAGTACAAATTATGTTATATTTCCCCTCTTGACTGAAAACTTTACGAATGGTTTACAATACAAATTTTCTAGCCCTTTCTAATGATCTTGGGAATCCCTTTATAGATTAGGATTGTAACAAGCTTCGGATCAATTGGAATAAGGAAAAAATTAATGACTCACTAAAAAGACAAAATAGCTAATAGAGAGATAACCACTCTTGTTACAATAGATATTTGATAAATTTTGTCTTTTGACCACTTTGTACTTGCAACTACTTCAAAGTTGTTCGGTGTGAGCCATCTAGAGTCTGTTGTCTTTGATTTTGGTGATGTAGGATCTTCACTTTCAACTGTATCAACCAATATATTAGGCTTCATCATGCACCTTCATGTTGTCACCTTCACCTGGATCAACTATTATGTATTTGTCTTTCCAAGAAGTGTACACCTCATCACTTGGCAAGTTGAAGCTAAGGACCTCATCCTTTCTGTTGTTAATCTTCTTCCAGGTGGTATATTCTTTCTCAATCTCATCTGACCAAAATGAAAAAAATGCCTTGGCCTTGCCAACTATCTAAACTGTTTGAACAAACAATAGTGTACTTTCCAAGGTTAATATGCTATTGGTTCTTACTGCTAGTGCCTCATTCATTTGTCAATGCCATAATGCTTCATCCTTAATATCTTCATTATTCTTGAAAAATTTTGGGAACATTTCATATCGGTCCTTTGAATATTCCTTTTTTAGGGCCATTACTTTCCTTATGACAATGCTCCTTGTTATGTCCATGTCCATGAGCCATTTCACACATTTATGGGTGCCAGTCAAAACAATATCAACATTGTTTTCCTTCTTACAGGTAGTGTGGAAGAACTTTAATTCTCATCCCTTCCCCTTCCAGTCATTCATCAATTGGTCTAAATTGTCCTTGTCTGCATTGTACTCATTCATCATGCTAACAATTTTCTTTCCTTGTGCATAGATAGCAGTAGGAACAAATTCATGGGTACAATGCATAAGGGTACTGTGTATCTTATCTACATAATTTTTCTTCACCCATGCCTCTGCTTCTCTGAAGGCTGTAGATTGTTCCATCCACTCTTTCTTTTGTCTTTATAGCTCTTCTCTTCCAACTATGAGTCTATCTTTTTCTTGCTCAACCTCCTCTAGTGTGCTAAAATTTGATGGTGCAGGGGAAGGAGGATAAGTGATAATAGGACTTGATGATGAAGGTTGATGGGGATCCTATGCAATCCTCCTTTGAGGTACAAATTTTTCTGTTTGTCTTCCCTCATGGAAAGCAATTATATTGTCCTTCTTGATAGATTTAATATTTTCATCATTGTAGGCCTTCATGACCATCTAAAATTTCTCTATTAGCCTTTTGAATGCCTCCTCTTGTCTCTCAGCCACCTTTAAACTTAATTTTGTAGTTTGCAGGGTAAGTTTGGCTGCATCCACACTAGATGTATCTGAGACTGTTCTTACAATAAGACTGCCTACCTTTTCATCTTGATCATCTTTATCATACACCCTAGGGTTCTTCTTTCTCATATGCCACATGACAAGGGATACATGATCTTCACTAAATTTCACTCCTTTTGATGCATGTCTTGCCTCTGTCTCATTTTCATAGAGAGTATTTGTCTCCTTTCTCACAACATCGAAGACAATGGCATCTGCAATATCCCACTCTAGGAGTATCAACACTCCTTCCTCACTAATGCCCTTCCTTCCTCAAGAGTTATTTTTTCAAACTTGGACATCATTTCTCATTTCATCTCATTTTCAATTTCTTCCTTTCTCCTTGCAGGTTGCTCAATTCATTTCTTTTGGCACTTTTCTTTAAACTCATCTATGTGGGTTCTCCACAAAAAATATAAGAATGCCCTGGCCTTGAAAAAATTGTCCTATAAAAGGAATTCATTGCTGGCCTATTGAGTTAAAGGATCTAGTTCCTTCCCAGCATATTCTACAATAGTTAAATCTAATGAAGCTTGCTTTGGATCCTCGGGCATCCCTTCTTGTAGTTCCTGGGCTATGACAATTATTTGTCCAACATCTCCCATCTATAGCAATTGTTCTTCTACTGCTTGTTCATCAACACACAATGGAGACTGGGAAGGAGAATACACACTTTCCTGTTGTTGTTGTTGTTTTTGTTTTTCTCCCTCTACTCTTTGCCTTTTGGGGGATGGCAATGATTTGGGATCGGGGTCTAATGGTATTTTCCCTTTTGGATCTAGGGTCTTCTCATTTTGTGTAAATACTGTAATGTACCCTCTCCTCTGTTAGACCACATATTTCCCAAGGGGAACATTTTTTATTTGAGCTATCCTACACATCATTTCCTTTTCCCTTTCTAGCTCTCTTTGTAAAATATTGGCCCTCTTCTAATTTAGTGCCTGCATAATATCCTCAAACATATCCATTAAGGAGTCTATCTTCTTGGCCCAAGGCTGAAAATATTTCAATGGGTCATACAAGTTGTCAAAATGTTGTCCAAAATCTAGGCTCTTCTTGTATGACAACCATTTCTCTTTCTTTATCTCTTTCTCTATCTAATCAAATTTATTCTTGATTATGTCCTCAGGGAAATTTAATTGATGATTTAGCACTAGGCACTTTATTTTCTCTTTAAACATATCTCTCATGAAGGCCTCAGGGTCACCACATCTTGAAACTATGGTACTCAAATGATAAGCGGCCATATTTTTATCTAGGTGTCTCCACCCTCCCTTTGTTATAATAAATTGATGGGCTGTTGTGATTGTAGGAAAAATGTTTCCCTTTCCTCTTCCTGTTAGAGCTTCCTCCTGCAAACCCCCAATTTGTCTTATTATCTTTGCCAAACCCAATTTGACAGGTACTTTGTAGGGTAATATATAAGGGATTCCCCTAAAACCATAAACTCTAGAGACTATAGATACTGGGTATAGAATAACATCTCCCCAATTATGCACTATCTTTAATTCAAGGCAATACTATTTAGGTCTCAATAATTGTAAAAGTGTTAGAGGTATCCTGGGATCTTCATTTTGCAATAATGCCCTAATCTTAGCAGAAAAAAATCAGTTGTTGTCCCATGACATGTCTGCATTCCACAGTTGTACATGCATTTCCTCATCATCTTTGAATTTTTTCAATACCATCTCTTCTTCAAAATAGTTTGCCCCTTTGTACAGAAACATATGCATTAACAAGGAATACCATGTAAAATGTCTGGTTACCTTGTTGTATTGGATTCCTATCAATCCTTCGTGTATCAAATCTGCAAGATATGGAGAAAAATCAAAATTTACAGCCAAATGGGGGTGCAATATTTGTACCATCATGAATATGTAATGAATGGTAATTTCCTTCTCTTCATCATCCCCACGGATCTAACACAAAGCCCTATATGTTCCTATGGTCTTTGGGGTGAAATAATCCAATTTGAAAGGCTCCCTGGTTCTTGGCCCTACCATGATTAGATCTCCAATTTTGGTGGAGAATTCTTTTAATGGTCCATTTATAAGATAATCCTTTTGTGCTTCATATATTTTTTTTAATTCTTTGAAGTCAATTTTATCCATTTGGGTATCTTCTCCACTCAACTTGAATACTTTTCTAATTTCTTCTGTAGTTATATTGACCATGATTTGTCCATTCTTATCCCTAACTACCCTGGATATCTTTTCATATTTTTCTACGATTTTCATAAGCATATCAACATCCATAAAAACCCCAGGCACTACTAACTTGCCCACATCAAATTGCCATATATTGTTGTTGGGAGAAAAAACATTTCTTTGGCCAAAAAGTACTCTGAATATACTAAAACTAGTTATACCTATATTAGCATCTCTAGCCCATTGTCCCAGATAGTACAAACCCTCACCAATTTTCAATCATGGGCTTTTAGGGACCAAATATTTGATCTTTGTTAAATCATTTGTCGACCTAGTCAATTGCTACAATAGGTCGTCACATGGATTTATGTCTTGATAATTTACATGACCCTTGAATTCCCATCTAGGTGCCATTTTGAAATTAAAATATTTATAGTCTAATGATTCAACAATTTGACAGAATACAATAATTGCAAGCCCTAATAATTTTTTAGAATTTGGAATTCAGACAAAACTCACACCAAAAATTTACCTGTTTTGCAAATAGCCTGGAAGCTGAAAATGCGATCACTGCAGCTTTCTTTTTGCTCCACAAACTTGACAATTACGATAATCAGTGGTCGAATAATCAAACACATAGCAATCCCATCACTCTTTGAGTATTAAATTCTTTACTACCGAAGAGAACGTTCGTCATTACTTCACCTGAGTTCAAACTCTCATGGCTAACAGTTTGGAGATGCTAAAATGACACCTTTGAAATATGATTGTTGATCTAGACATCTTTTCCCTGCATCGGATGGCTCATAGTAATTCTTTTATAACATTCATCTCCACGGACACATGGAAGCATCTCGCAATCCCTCAAAGGTTAACCCTCAGTCATTTTCCATCACAAGATTTGCGCGCACCATCATATCTTCTTGAAGATGCTAACTCGTTACGTTACTTAATGCCGATAGAGGGTCCCAACACTTGGGACACGTGTCACCACAACGCGTTCCCTTGATGACAAATTCAATCACTTTAACTTTTATTCTTTATGCCATCCGTCCGATCTTGCTTAAATTTGATTGTCTTTAACACCTTTCTATGGCGTGCAACTTTGATCTCTTGGGACACATGGTGAGGCATTTCAATGCCTTGATGATTAAAATCATCACATCTTTCATCTTCGGCTTTGCACCAACCATCAGATCTTCTCTAACTTGTGACACCTTTACCCAACCAATCTTTTAGTAACCGCAGTCTACAACTTGTCGGGATGGACATGTGTCACCACAGAGAAATGCCTTACAGGTTATTTTTGGTGATTTTATCATTGTGGGTTAATGCCAGCCGTTAGATCTTCCTAGAGATTCTACGTATTTACTTGAAACTTTAATCACCCGCTGGACCCACTAGACACCACGTGGCAGCTTGTCACATTCCCTTAATGACTATTGTATGCCCATCTTTATCATGACCCTTTGTGCCAACCATTAGCTCAACTCTAACATGCACTCAATTTAACTGCATCTACTCATTCATGTTTGGGCCCACTAAGGACACACGTCACCACAGTGTGATCCCTTGAAGTAAACTCATTCATATATTTGGACTAGAGGTAATGCTCCAGCTGTTGGATGAAAAGCATCTTATGGATATCCTTTGATCTGTATCTTTGATGTATCCAGTCTCGCCAAAGACACGCGACACAACGACGTGTTGCCTTGAAGATTAAAATTTGATCACTTTCTCAATGCGAGAATGTGCGAGCCATTGGATGAAAATACATTATATCGACAGATAAAATTTAAATAAAATCTTGTAGTCTTTGAACTTAGGGAATAAATAAAAACCATGGTGTTAGGATAACGACAACTTAATGAATGTGAACATCTTTAAAAGATGAAACATACAAGACATGACTTAAGTGGCAAAAAGTAACATGAAATTAGAAACCATTTCGACACTTAGGGTTTTAGGACCAAATTTTATACTCTGAGACATGAAACAAGGGTTTTTCAAGTATCCTTCACAAGACATCTTTGCAAAAACAGACCAGGGACTTATTGTTTGAATTTTTTTTGAAAAGACCTAATAGAGTCTACATTCAAATCTTCTTTGAGAATAAGTAAATCAACTCATAAACACACTATGAGAAAAGATAGTGATAGTGAAAGTGAAGAAGAAGATCTTGATGTAATTGAAGCACTTATGGCTATAATAATGCATAGAGGCAAAGGTAAATTACCATTTGTTTGTTTTAATTGTAAAGAGATTGGACACTTTGCTACAAGATGTCCTAACAAAAGAAAAGATGAAAAAAGTAATCATAGGTCCTTTGAAAAGAAGTATGACAGAGGTGATTATAGAAGCAACCGACAATCAGAAAGAAGAGATACTCGAGACTAAAAGGATAAAGAAAAGAAGGCTAGTTACCTAGCTAAATGCAAAGATGATGACACTGACACTGAAGCTGATGAAGACATCGAGATGGTGTTTGTGGTAGCAAAAGATGATTTAGATGATGATGATGAAGAAAGGTATGTAGAAACTGCACTCATATCTAAAGTTAGTAAAAATGATGTCTGGATCATAGATAGTGTTTGCACTCACCTTATGACCAGTGACAAACAAAATTTTGAGACTTTTGAATACTACAATGGTGGTTCACTAAGAATGGGTAATGATACACCTTGTCTAGTTGAAGGTAAAGGAACTATAATGTTGAATAACCTGATAAAATGTGAAAATGCTTATTGGGTGAAAGGATTGAATTATAATCTATTGAGTGTTTCTTAGTTGAATAATTCAGGTCATAGAGTAGCATTTGAAAATAAGAAGGCAGAGATCTTCAATAAATTAGGAAATCTGATTGGTACCGGTGAGCAAACAAAAGGTAACTTATTCTATCTAAATGATACTAACACCACTTTCTTAATGGCTATAAATGAAGACATATGGTTATGGCAGAAAATATTGTGTCATGTGAACTTTGACAACATGATAAAAATAAGCAAAAAAGAGAAATGTAAGAGGTTTACTGATGATGATTAAGCCCGAAAATATCATGTGCAAAAATTGTCAAAAATGTAAGATGACAAAGTCTAGTTTCAAAAGAAAAACTCATACATCTAATGTCATTCTAGAATTAGTCCATACTGACCTATGTGGACCCATGAGGACAAAGAGCTATTATGGTGATAGGTATTTTATTCTCTTTCTTGATGATTACTCTAGAATGATGACAGTTATGTTTCTAAAACATAAATCAGAAGCATTCAAGATGTTTAAATGGTACAAAACAATGGTAGAGAAACAAAGTGGTAAAGAATTGAAATGCTTAAGATTAGATAGAGGAGGGGAACTTATTTCAGATGAATTCACTAACTTTTGTAATGAGAATAGAACCAAAAGACACGTCTCTACACTGAGAATACCATAGAAAAATGGAATTGCTGAAAGAAGGAACAAATCCATAGTTGATTGTGCAAGGACACTGATGATAGAGAAAGGGATCACCCAAATCTTCTATAGGGAAGCACACGTTGAACAAATTATAATTGAAGATATCCACCAAGAAGACACCTTATGATCTATGGTATGGATACACACCCAATGTAAGCTACTTAAAAATTTTTGGCAGTCAATGTTATATCTTAAAAGATGATAGAAATGGAAAGCTTGACTCCAAGAGTGATGAAGGAATATTTCTAGGGTATTCCACCAAGAGCAAGGCTTATAAATGTCTCAATAAAGCCTCTAAAAAAATTGTTGAAATTGCAAATGTAAAGATAGATGAATTTGCAAAGAAGAATGAAAAAGAAAGAACAAAAGAACCAGAGGGCTAAAACAGGTTTGTTTACAATGAAGAACCTAAAACTCTACCTGACCAACAATGTAGAGCTCCTGAGAAACAGATCATTATACCTGAGCATCAAGCTGCAAATACCAACAATCAAGATATTGCTCAAGATGATGTACCAAGTGATGGAGAACAGAATGAAGGACAAAATTTATCATCAAGATGATAGACAAAGATTGGACCTATACTTGATAGATATGTCAGAAGGAACCATCCATAGAACCAGATCATTGGAGATAAGAAGGCTGGTATGAGAACCAGAAGTAAGTCTCTAAACAAAAGATGTCTTATTTGTGATTATGAGCCAAAATCTATCAATGCTGCACTTTGTAATAATAAATGGATTAATGCTATGAATGAGGAAATTGAGAAGATTGAGAAAGACAAGAAATAGATACTTGTACCAAGACCAGATGACAAGAATGTTATTGGTAAAAAATGGATATTCAGGAATAAAATGAATGAGAATGGAGAAGTCATTAGAAATAAAGAAAGACTAGTAGGCAAGGGGTATGCACAAGAAGAATGGATTGACTATGGAGAGACCTTTGCACCCATTGCTAGGCTAGAAGGAGTGAGAATATTACTTTCTTATGTTGCATGTAAAGGATTCAAGGTATATCAAATGGATGTCAATTCTGCATTCCTAAATGGAATACTTGAAGAAGAGGTATACATTGAACAACCAGAAGGGTTTGTTGATCCAGACAAGAGGGACATGGTATGTAGACTACACAAAGCCCTATATGGATTGAAACATGCACCCCGAGCCTGGTATGAAAGAATTTATTCCTATGTCATAAGTATTGGATTTGTAAGGACTAGTGAAAATAGTAATCTTTATTTGAAGGAAGATACTGATGCTAACAATTTGATTACTGAGACATTTATTGATGACATCATATTTGGAGGCAATGATATGCTATGAAAATCATTTGCAAATGGAATGAGCAAAGAGTTGGAGATGTCTATTTTTGGAGAGCTCAAGTTCTTTCTTGGTCTATAGATCATGCAACAAGATGAAGGAATTTTCATTACACAATCCAAATACATCAAAGAAGTGTTGAAAATATTTAATATGGAAGATTCGAAGCCAGTTGGAACACCGATGGAAACTAGGTGTAAGCTAACAAAGGAGGAAAAGTCATAAGAGGGAAATCAAACTTTGTATAGATCTATGATTGGAAAACTCATGTATGTTGGACATACTAGACCAGGTATTGTACATGCAGTAGGAATAGTTACAAGTTTTTTTGCTAATCCCAAGGAGTCACAAATGACTGCTGTGAAAAGAATCCTAAGATATCTAAAGAATACCAAGGAATATGGCTTATGGTATAGAAGAGAAGGAAAATTTGAACTTAAGGTCTTTACCAACATTGATTGGGCTAGAAATATTGATGACCAGAAGAGAACAATAGGAGGAGCATTCTTTATGGGTGACAAACTTGTCACATGGATAAGAAAGAAGCAAGGATGCATCTCTCAGTCTATTGTAGAAGCAGAGTATGTTGCTGGTGCTACAAATTGTTCAAATATTGCATGGATCAAATAGTTACTGGAAGGTATGCATATGAAAATTTTTGAACCAGTAATTATCTGTTGTGATAATACAAGTGCAATAAACATTTCCAAGAATCCAGTCATGCATGCTAAAATAAAGCATATTGCTATCAAGTATCATTATTTGAGAGAACAAGTTCAAGCAAAGGAGGTGGTACTTGAGTATGTGCAATCAAAGGAACAATTAGCCGATATCTTCACCAAGTGACTACCCAAGGATGCATTTGAGTACTTGAGAAAGAGACTACAGGTCAGACCCTTGTCTACTGGTTAGTAAAATGACTAGAAGGTTGCATCAGTATACATATTATCAGAATATCATTCATGTTGATGCAAGCATAGAGATGGAATTCAAACATAAATCTATACACAACAAGGTATTTATCTACTCTGAGTACTAGAGTTATTGTATTGCTGATGGATTGGGAAATTCAAGTAGTATATTATGGATAGAAAGGATTTGTTTGGAATTAATATCAAAAATATTTGGTTGGAATTGCTATCAAAGGGAGAGATTATATCCATTATCACCTTAGGGAGAGATTATATCCATGGAAGAGATTATACATCAGGGATAGATTATATCCATCACATTATCCAAAGGGAGAGATGTAACTAGAAAGGGAGAGTACATACAAAGAAAGAATTGCTGACAAGAGACATCAAAAGATGAGAACAGTCAAAGGGAGAGAGTTTGGTACATAAGAAGAACACATCACATGAGAAAAAGAAAGATTCTACATCTATCCAGTAAAGGGATTGAAGAATAAGTGAAAGCTGCAAGAATCAAATCTAAGCTATAAGAGCTTACCAAGGACTAGATATTTGTATCGGTTATAGTACATAAGATTGGTAGTTTGATGAACTTCAACTATTATATTTCATATTGTATTAGTGATAATATAGTGTGATAATGTACTGTATTTCCATAAATGCTAAAGGGAGAGATTAATGAACTATAACTGATTGAATGTTTGAAGATGTTATGTTGATGATCATGCAAGGCATTAAATCAGTTAATGTATTGTATTTTCATTGATGTCAACTTTATATAATCTGTATGGTCATTGACATACTGCTAAAGAATTCAAAGAACCAATGAATCAAAGGTTGTGCTTTCAGTAATGCATATAAGTCAAGTATTCACAAAGTGACTATATACATCGACGGAGTGCACACTGATGGACAAAGTAAAAGAGTAAAGTCACAGTGTTACCCAATGAGAAAATGCACAACATTACCGACAAGCAAAGTCACAATGTTTCCTGACAAGTAAAGAATAGAGTAACCTGACTAACAAAATTATAGTGTTTCCTGAAGGATAGAGATCTTGAAGAAAACTGAAGTCACACCAATGGAAAATTCAGTTATCACCGATGAATAACTGAAGTATTTCCTAACAGAATAGAGAGTTCAAAAATAGAAAAAATGCTTAGCTGTCAAGAGATAAAAATAGACTTAACTGATCCTTATCATTGTTTTATTCAACAAGATAAATCCAAAGATAAGTAAAGGATTTAAAGCTTCTTGTTCTAGTTGGCAAGAAGATCTCTACGAGATAAAACTGGATCTTTTCTTTAAATCTAAGTGGAGAGAATTGTGGATCATGCACAGAATTAAGAAAGTCAAGAAATGGTGATATCATGTCTATAAAGAGACAACCTAATTCATTATGAATTTGGGGGAAGAAAGGAGAAGAAAAGAGAATAGATGCTGAAGATATTCTGAAGGATAAGAAAGTCTTCAATCAAACCTTATCAACAAGTCGAGGAAAGAGCTAGATTCTACAGACACTGATGAATAGTGAAACAACATCACAGAGAAGAACAGTGTGGAGAAAAGGTATTGAATTGATTATATTGATAAGAGAGGTAATGCACTTACAATAGGTCTAAAAATCTACAATTCAAGTTGTATTTGTGAACATATCACTTTATTTTTTCAATTTAACCATTGAAGCATCAATTCTCTTAACCGAGCAGGACTTAAAAGTCTTTTGTAATTGAGATACATCCCAAGGAGTATCCAAAATTTTGATCATAGAAAGTAGCATTAGATATGCCCGATACCTATTGATAGGCCAAGAGAGTGTTTGATCAAGGATGGTAGCATTAGATGTCAGATACTAAGTGAAAAACTATATTTTAAATCCTCTAACAAGGTCACACCTAACTGTGTGTTTGTAACCTTTAATAGGGTTGTCTCTTAACTGAGCTCACTTCTGAAGAGTGAAAATTTGGGGTACCCATCCTAGTGGTTTTTCCCTTAACAAGGTTTACACATTAAAAATCCATGTGTTATGTGTTTATGTTTCATTACTTTACTATTTTTAATTTCACATAAGTTAATCTGGATTGATCGGTATACACTACTTATTTATTGTGTTTCTGTAAATAAAAAAGATTTCTTATCAGTAAACATATAGAAGAAGGTTTTACAAAGTGTTTCGACAAGTAAAAATTTGATAAGAGTATTTCAAGGCATTCATCTTGTAGGACTGAAGACAACTAGAGGTATAAATTTGTTGTACTAAGTTTGAAGGGTTGATTTAAGGATTAATTTTTTAGGCCATTGATTCACCCCCCCCCCCCTCCTCTCATTTANATTCCCCCCCCCCCCCCTCCTCTCATTTATTACTAACACCCAGGCCAAATTTTGAGTTTCCATTTTTCCTTCTTCATCCTTCTTTTCTCTTAAATTGTAATTCCCTTCCAGAAGGGTATGCAACACTTTCAAGTTATCCACAGAATTTTGCATACCCATTTTGATTATCATTGTCAGCTTTCTGAGCATAACATTGTTTTTGATTGCTAGAAAAATAGGTTTTTATGGTGACCCGAAACCCCTTACATCCATTAAAAAAAGAAAGACAATATTAAATAACTAAACAGAGATAGAACTAAGACCCAGCCCATAACACCCAGGACCAAAATAGAGTACCAAAGAAAAAATCCAAAAACCAACTAGTCCCCCCTGCAACCAAAATTTGAAAAGCAAAACTGCAAAACAATAGGGGAGAACTAGGAAAAATCCAAGAGAGTGTCTTGCACTTCCTTTTTAGACTCAAAGACCTTCTTGATGGCTACACTGAATTCCAAAATCTCTAAAATCCTATATTTGATTTTCTTCTTCTTGGCCAAACGTGTGTGCTTGCCCAAACCAACATCTTCCATGTCATCTTTTTCTTCATCAATCTTCACATTTGGGGAGCCAGAATCCAAATTTGATCTAATGGAATTAAAACACTCCATAGTAGAACCCATGAAGATATTGTTATCCTTCATGTCTTTCTTCAAAGTGCTCTCCATAATATCAAATCTGTCATGCAAAGTCTTCAAATTGTTTTTTTCTTTCTTAGTTATATTTTTCAACTTGTTGTCGATCATAGTTCTTAACTTTTCTTCTAGAGTGATATTTTATTTGATTAATTAAAATAGGTTTTACAATGTTCCTGAAACCTGAAATAGAGTTGAAAAATTAACAGTACGCCCAGTCTTAAACAAAACAAAAACTAAAGACAAAACATGCTAACAAAGGCCAGAGCAAAAAACAAACAGAGCTTCCAAAAAAGAAAATAACACAGGGACATCGAAAAAGACCAGAGACCCTCAAGATAAGTCCACCATTAGGGTGGATGTGTTGACCTCAAGAAGCTCCATATTAGCAGTTGAATCCTTGATCTTTCGGAGATTGATCGCCATTTCATTATCCTTTTTCTTCTTAGTATTGGCTCTAGTTATCTTGCTGGGACCATGATCAGTGTTCTATTCTTTCTCCACATCCATGTTTGCCGCATCCGTCCCATCTACTTTTTTCTCCATATTCTTTATGATATTCTTATTGTGTTCTTTGGAAGCTTTGAGGATGTTATAGCTCTGTTCCACTATGTTTTTTAGGCTATCTTTGACCCTAATCATTTTGTCCTCCATTTTTTGAACTCTGGTACTCAGATTCATCTGTTTAATTGCATTGCTATTGACTTTGGCCTTGTCTATACCTTTAACCCTCTATTTGAGATCCTCCACTTCATGGCCTTGTCTATACCTTTAACCCTTTTTTTGAGATCCTCCGGAGTGATATTGTTGTTGTTTACCTTATCAAAGACATCTTTCCCTTACTAGTACATGGCCACATCATTACATATTTTGTCCACAATCTCCTCAAGCAGAGATTTTCTATCTTCAAGGTCCTTATATTTGGCCTAAAGATCCTTCATATCATCCTGAATCCATTTATCAATGTTATACCCATACTCTACTTTATTTCTTTCCATTTGGATAAAGAAAATATTAACCGCTCTTTTAGCTTTGAAATCTTTCTCCTTGAGCTCTTCTTCTAGGCTCCTTTGGTTCTGATCATTCTTCTCCTCTTTTTCACCATTCGAATTCTTTGGGGGAGAAGGACTGACATCACAGTAGTCATTTTCTCTTTGGATATCCTCCTCAATGTCATTATCATTATTGTCATTGTGGGCCTTTTCGGTATCTTCCTTGGAACCTGTATCATCCTCATTATTTTCAGTATTACCCTTTTCATCATCATTCTCCTCAAGGTTCCCAAAATCCTTGTTAATCTCCAGAAGCTCTTGGTTTTTCTTCTCCTTGTCTTCATTATTGTTATGCTAGTCAACAATGTAGGTATCTACGAGATTCTTAATTTTCTCAGATATCTCTTCTAGAATAGTGTTGTCTGTCTGTTGGGTATCCTCAAATGTCTATATGCATGTTATTATGGTCTAAATGACTCTTAAAAAAAACATAATCATTTAATTTTTTTACTCAAAAAAGGCATTGACAAAAAAACATAATATTAAAATTTCATCAAAAAATGATTATTAAAATAAGTTAAAATATTCAACACTTAACTATATGTAAGAGAAGACAAGCTATAATCCTCAAAAAATCATTAAGATAAGGACTTATATTGATATTTGATAAAATATGAAATAAATTTTGTTTTCATTACCATCTAAAGGAAATAAATAATTATGATTATAGGCTATAATAGTTTTCATTTAGTTATTAATGATCAAACTACTATGTCAAACTTAACTATCACCATGCTTCACCTCCTCTAAGAACATCTATCCCACTTTTTTGTAAGAAAATAGCTATTTTGTTTTCATCCATAATCAATTTTGACACTTTTATCCCAAGTATCTTATCTTTTATCTATGTTTAGGTTCCATCATGCATGGAATGTATATTACAAAAGATAATCCTATTTAAGGGAGTATATTATGATGGCAAGTTGGATATGTTGTCATTGATGTCAACATATCTGTAAGGATGATTGTTGGATTTTAACATATTTATTTGATAGTGGTGTAGTCTTCTCAGTGTGATAGTTTTTGAATATCGATGGTTTTAGACATCAAGAAGTGAAGGTCAGTGGTTGTGGATGTTAGAGAGGTGTTGAAGATAGCCTGAAGATGATTCTTGTCATGCTTCAGAGGTTGGTGTAAGAGCACCAGGCCCTTTTAATAACCCATAGGTTTAAAATGCATTCCCTAATATGTTTAAATTTTTTCTAATGTTTTGTAAGGTAGTTAAGATCATTTGATCACATCAAGTCCATTTGTAAGACTTTCAAAGTCATTTTTGTACAAATAGGCCTTTAAGGTCCTGGAAGGGTAAATGATAGTCAAAGGAGGAAAAAGTGTCTGAAAGAGGAAACATATGTTGTAAATGGTCATATTTCGTCCTTCTAAAAAAATTTAACTTGGTCAATCATCAATTCCTAGGGTCCAAAATGTCAAGCTAATAAAAGTGTTCCTAGTTGCACAAAAGTTGCAAAAGTTGCCATTAAATGTTTTTCTAAAAAAGGTTGCAAAACTATCTATGGTTGGTTTCAAGGCTAGTTAGAGTTGTAATAAGTTATAAAATGTATGGTAATTGGTGTAAACAAGAGTTAGAGGTCAAATATCTGAAGAGAGGGAAGATTCGAGGAAGTTTGGATGGAAATAATTGTTATAGTAAAAATGTATTTTTACTTATTAATTGAATCATTATTGAATTAATTATTAATAAACCTTATTCACTTATTAATTAAATCATTATTGATTTAATTATTAAGTCACATTTTTATCTCTAGTTTACTAAAGCTAAACTTTAGGCATGCTATAATTAAATCTTTTATTAATTATTCATGCAACCTAGGTTTCTCCACCTTTTGGTGTTCAATCTCCTTTATATGGATTGATCTCTTTGTATTTTTTATTTCCATTCCATTATTATTGAATCAATTGAGGATGTTTCCTCTTCTATAGATCTTTTGTTTCTGGCCTCCATAGATTTTTTCTCTCTCTTTCTGTGAGAGGTGTTTGCATGCAGGTAATTCTTGGGAGCTGTCGGGTTGATTTTTTCATCAACTCCAATTTGGACTTGTTCTTTAGATGTGTGTTTTCAAGAGTTTTTTACCTTAGATTTTGGTGAATTTGTGGGGGATTTATTTTTTGGAGCACTTTGGGAAAAAACTAACATCATGACTACGTTTGGAAGGCCCACAAACCCCTATTTTCATATAAGGAATGTCTAATTTGGACACAGTTTAAATCAGGGCCTGCTTTTTTGCATGCATGACCTTGGCATGCTTTTCAAGGCAAAAAATGCCTCAGTTTTCATGTCTCCTTGGTTTCCACATCGCTGATGTTAGCAGTTGTAGGTTTGAGATCTGGGTTCAATTTGATGACCACCAACCCATCATATAACTTGCCCTTTTTTTTATAATGTGAAGCCTATTGTTTTAGTATGGTATCTTGTGCATACAATATCAGATTTTGACCTATCTTATATCATTTGAAAGATCTTTCTGAACTTTATCCAAATTTAGAGGTTATATTTTCTGATTTTTCCATCTTGTAGGTTTTTTTGCTAGTCAAAGTTAGGGTTCTTGTTTTTCCTTCGAGAGCCATATCTTGCTCATATGGACTCTATTTTTTGACGTCCGCATGATGTTGGAAAGCTGAATCTGTGCTCTATCTTATTTTATGGGTCTCACACCCATAATTTGCTCTAGGTACTTTATATTTAGTTTTTTTTTTTTTTACAATCTGGTGGATATATTAGATGTTCCAGGTCCTAAGATCATTTTCCTTTCTTGGGATGACTCCTTTTTAAGCTTTTATTCACGTTTCTACATAATTTTGCAATTCCTGGATATTGTAGACATCTATTTCTGACGTATTTCTCTTTTTGAAAACCCACTAGGATAAAGTTCCATATCATGCATGCTTGGGATCTTGGACTTTTTTTTTTGTGTCTGTGTGTACTCACACTATACTAAAAAATATCATGGGGGGTTTGTTTTACCTTTTTCAAGTGAGTGTTCCTTCCACAATATTTGCCTAATGATTTATGTCAAGATAGTGATCCTTCCATGACACCATCCATTATATGTTTTTGTACTTTATTTTACACTTTCTATGTCCCTGGTTCTTCATCATGCAGTTATTCTTGGCAGCCTGGTTTAGTGTACCTATCATGCCTCTCCCTGCTCATCATTATGGGGAGGTATCTCCTGTTAGTTCTAATGCTTCCTTGGTTTGATGGAGTGATCTATGTATTTAGTATTTGTTCCTACGTACTAGGTGGATGCAGTGGTTGGGTATCTATCCATTTTGATGAGATGAATCATTTACCATATCGACACTCTTTCATTCTTTCTTTGGATGCATCCTTCCATCTTCGATTGATCAACTCTTTAGGCTTTGTTTACAACCTTCTCTACCTGATCATGTTCTATTACAATGGAGGTTCTAGTAGTTATTCTTTGATAGTACTTGCAACTTCATGCTTCAATGATGTTCTTCATATTCCTCCTTTGTTCCTATCTTCTAGGACATTCTCTAGTTTGGAAGCTTCTTTAGTCCTTCACTAGTCTTCATCTCTTTTCAGAGAGGGTTTTTTCCCACTAGTTTTTCTCCTTTTCTCCTCTTTACAGAGAGTTTTTGTACTTGGGTACTTGATCAAGCCTTGTTACTAGGATGAATTTTCTACTTTAGGTAGTTGTTTCTAGGTTTTTAGCTTCTCCCTAAGTTTATCTTAAGGGGAGGTTTTAGAGAAAAAAATGTATTTTCACTTATTAATTAAATCATTATTGATTTAATTATTAAGAAACCTTATTCAATTATTAAATAAATTACTACTTATTTCATTAGTAAGTCACATTTTTATCTCTAGTTTACTTAAGCTAAACTGTAGGCATGTTATAAATATTTCTTTTATTAATTATTCATGCAAAATAGGTTTCTCCACCTTTTGGTGTTCGATCTCCTTTATAAGGATTGATCTCTTTGTATTTTGTAATTCCATTCCATTATTATTGAATCAATTGAGAATGTTTCCACTTCCACAAATTTGTTGTTTCTAGCCTCCAGAGCTTTTGTTTCTCTCTTTCTGTGATAGGTGTTTTTATGTAGGTGTTTCTTGGGAGCTGTGGGGTTGATTTTTTCATCAACTCCAATAACAATGTCCAAACCTTCTGACTGTCCATATTTTCTAAAGTCTATAACTGGTCACAGAGCCTAAAAGGATCTTAAATGTTGAAATATCTCTTTGTAATTTATTTTTATTTTTAGTATAATGTTTTATATTTCAAATGAATTCAATTTCATGTATTTTCATGAATATTTGTTTAAGATATTAATGTTTTTTTGTAAAAACTTCCTGGGACCCTCCTAGGGTAAGTAGTGGGAATTCAAAATTGGT
This sequence comes from Thuja plicata, assembly GCA_018584345.1. NCBI lineage: Eukaryota > Viridiplantae > Streptophyta > Pinopsida > Cupressales > Cupressaceae > Thuja > Thuja plicata. Next base: position 3,736,303 of record MU226793.1, read on the forward strand.
TTTCTCTCAGTATACTTGGTGAAACCATCTAATTTTTTGTGTGTAACAATTTTTATACATGGTCTTTAATATTACAAAGTTTCAAGTTGGAAGGAGAAGGTTTGTAGGTTCTTCAAGGATGCCCTATACCTATTTATAATAACAGTGGATGTGAATGATAGGTAAAATCAAGAATTTGATACATTTAGCACTAGCTCTTGATATGTTGAACATGTATATGGTTGTGAAACTTTTTCAAGAGTCTGAACAACCTTTGGAATACAATTGGATAAGTAAAGAAATGGAGTCAAACCCTTCTTGAGTTCGTTGTCCTGTCACATTCAGTTTAGGATAGTATCCAATGAAGAGACATCTAAATTAGTATGAATATGTCAAAGCAACCAAACACCAGTGAGTGTGTCTTCTTGTAATGAATGTATTCATAAGAGAAATTGGTGGGTTGACAACCTTTTAACATTTGTATTTGGTTTCACTGAATATGTTTGCCTATGTAATATGAATTTGGACTTGAATAGAAGAGCTTGTGTTTTTTGGGGTAGATTGGTGTGTGTAAAGTATCAAATAAAAGATGGTAAAGTAAATGTTCTAATTTTGTAACATGATGACATTAAGGAAAAGTTTTGTGGATTTTAGTGATGTAAAGACATTAAGTGGACAATAATGATTGTTTTCTTTTGTACTATGTTGATTAGGTATTTGGAGATGCATTGTATATCTTGATTGAATTATTTTTAGAGGATCAATACCTTTTGAGGTTAAATTTAGTATTGAGGATGAATAACTAATGAACTCTGATCTTTGTAATAAGTTGGTGTTCCTAGAAAAATATTGATGGAGTAGCATCTTGGGTTCATTGTAATCTTGCATCAACAAAAAACATATGCTTTTTGGTTTTCCTGGTCACTGGTCGCTGTGTTTCTTTCGTGGTGGAGTTATTTAGACACTTGGCAATTACGATCGTATATTTGTATTATTGAGATCATTAGGAAGTTTTTCCTATGATCACAAATAATTTGAAGTATAGCACCTAAAGTTATGTTGGATTCTTTGGCTATGTTTAGAATGTGTTCTTCATGTTCTTGAACCAATCAATATTTGGGATCTTTAGTTGGATTTCCTTAATTGGTGGCATTGATAGCTCATTTTCCTATGTGACTACTAGTTTGACCAAATTTTTGGTGTGATTGCACCTTGCGATTTAATTCTTGGTTAAATATCTTTGATCGGAGGTCGACTAGGGTTAGTTCATAACATGTTTTGTTCTTCTTGGGAAATGTAATCTTGAGGCTGACTTGTTAGGTTGCGGTCGTGTATTTAGGTTGGATCTTGGTCCTTGTTCTAGATAAATGGAAATTGGGGGTCAAAGGTGTAATCACCTAAAATTGGTCTAGTAAACCCATAGCCCCTATTTTGATTAATTGGCCTTACAAATCCTAAAACAAAGGCATTTATTACTAATACCATAATTATGGGAGTATTTAATCAAAATTTCTTTGCATAATTAAATCCTACCTATTGGACCAAATTCTTAATCAAGGCTCAAATAACTTAATTTTTTGAACTATAGAGTTTAATTAAAAGTCCTAAACACTTTTGATTAAACACTTTTGATTAAATGAACCCATTCACACATCCTAACACATGTATGGGCATATAAAATCCAAATAAAAGCAATTAAGAGGGGATAATTTCCAAATTTGTCTCATTCTTCCCTAAACAAGCACAAAGTTGACCAATCAATGATCTTTCACTTGGATAATGACCACATAGATTGAAGGGAAATGCATCTCAACTGCCCTTCATGGCTCAATCTTGGCCGTCCATTTCGAGGAATTTCCTATAAAAGGGAGGCAAATTTGAGAAGTAAATTCATAATGTTATTTTAATTTTAGGTTCTTGATCATGTTTTATGATGCTTCCTTCATTTAGCTTAATCTTGTGCATTTAGTTCTAAAATGGTTTTCCAGTTTCAATTCCTTAGTATGTAGCTACATTTTGCTTAGAATACTTTATTCTTAATATGCATTTATCTTAATGGTTTTCATGCATTTCTCTCCATAGTTTTGAGGAAAAGTATGCAAGTTCATGCATCTTTCCCATCTTGTGAATCTTTCATTTTGGAGTCATCTAGTCACTAATTCTGAATGCCAATCTAATGAGCATCCTCTAAGAATCAAACTCATTTCAAGTAGGAAGAATTAGGCCACTTTTGAGGGTAGTTTTCGTAATGATTTGATTTCAATTTGATGATACTAACCCTTTATTTAATGGTTTATTGAGTGTTTGGTGTTTCAGGTTGAAGACCACATTTACCACACACATATTTTGGTCCCCACCATGGGGCTGGAAACTAGTTTTTGCCCCAATTCTCAATATTTTTGATATTTTGACAAAATTGTGTTCATTTTTGTATGGTGTTTCATACCTTCTTGTATAACAATTCATTGGTCTATAATTTTTCGGTACATAGCATTTAGATTTTTGTACAAGTTGTTACTTGATTTGCCAAATTTTTTTTGTACTCTCTTGTTTCCTAAATAGAGAGCATTTTTAGGGGTTCATTTGATTTGAGTTTGGGTTTCTAACCTCTAACATGCTTGTGTTGGTATTTTGGTTCTCTGATTTGACAACTTACTTGATTTTTGCAAGACGTCTAGTAGAAGTCTCACATATCAAAGTCATACTAGAACACTTATTGTTGCAAACTACTAACATTTTGCACACTTGTAAGATGTTGAATAAGAAAAGCACCTTATTGAGACTACTAAGTATTTGTTTTTTCAGGCTTCCTAATGACATCATCAACCAAACAACCATTTTTTATTTAGGTGGTTATTTATGCACCTAATTTAAATAGGATATTTCTTGTGTGAGTTACGTTGGACATTAGGGGATTATGCATTGTTTCCTTTTTAGGGAAGATTAAAAACCTCAACATGTTTTAATTGTCTTACGAAAGCAATATTTTGGGTAAAATTGGGTTGTTTGATGTGTTTGGGAAACACAAAGAGAAATAGTCGATTATGCTCTTCTCCTCTTTGAGGAAGTATCAAAAATCTAGACCTTCTCTTTTCTATCCATTTTCTTTTCATCCATACCTTTTAGATGGGCCTGCTAGTTGAGGTAAAAATCTCCTCGGAATGACCCATGTGAGAGTGAGGTGTAATCCACACCACTCCAATTCACGTTAATAAAATTTTCTTCTTGGGGTTAAAGCCTTGGAAGTCGAGTACCATTTGAGCTTATACTCAACTCTCGCCTAACACATAATAGCTCCCTAGGTGTCAATCACATTTACATGATTACTTGTACTAATTTTCTTTGTGGGTATATACACCTGAATCGTGCTTGCATAGATACAAAGAATGTACTTGAATTAAGACCCTTACTAAAAACCATAGAGTAGTAATCACTCGGTTCACCTCTGAAAGTGGATAATCTAAATGCAATGGATATAGTAACTCCCCCCAAGACACTCATCATATCGTGCCCCCATTGGCATTTGGAGTCAAGTAATATGACATCATTATACCCATTACGTGGATGATGGTGGTCATAACTGATTAGCTGTTGGGTGTGTACCTAAGTTAATGAGCAAGGATTTTCTCACTAAGCCAAATTGAGTCTAGGTATAAAAATTTCTTGATTATCACTCATGTGACTTTCATGTGTTTGAATTACCTAAAAATGACACCAAAAAAAAACAAAACATTCCCAGACATTGATATTATCACCTCAAGATTGTGAAAATTGGTATGAAATTCACTCAAAATAAGTGGAAAATTGTCCCTGTACTACTCTATTGATTTGACCCATTATAATTATCATACAAAAAAACACCGTGACTGAAGAAACTCATATGGGAACCCTAGAATTATCGTATGAGATCTTGGGAATTTTTGTATGAGCTCACAATAGAATTTAGCCAGTTAATTTGATCTGTGGTATCCTTATATTCACTTTACTGCCTATTTGTGTGCCCATAATTAGTTATCATATCTCATCACAACAATCATCTTTTCTTGACAAGGTGGCTTTAATCCTCACCATCTTTCATTCTAGATTATTGAATGATCATACTTGTCATCCACTACATCATCCATAGTCAACTGCAATCATCTAGGTCACAAGTGTCATCCAGTAGATATTCAGGTCTCAAATCATGATACCTTGTACAAAGCTTAATAATCTCTCACCAAAATGTCTTTTAACAATCTCTTGGACAAGTGATCATTTGGAAATATTGAATATTGACCCATCAGTCTAGTCATCTCAAAGTCTTAACTGCAATTTTCTTTCACAGTACAAACTATAAGCCAACAACAAAAAGATGATCTCGATTCAAAGGGGAAAGCTATTGATGATTCTACCTAGGGACCCTCATCCTGTCAAAAACCAAGATCTACTCAAAGGATTCCAAATAAAGACACACAAAATATCTATCAATCAATACCCTTTTTCCCAACGTCACGTTCTAAACATCAGTCAAATCATAGCACATGTCAAAACACATCAACAATGTCATCCTATGACTAGGGATCTAGCCAAGGATAGAAAAGTCACAATACTAGTGTTTCCTCCTTCATTGAGGAACCTACTGAAGAGGAGATCCAAAGATGTCAACAAGAAAACCACTTTCAAAAGATGATGCAAATTCTTATGCAAATGGACAAGGATAAGTAATTCATGCACCTAGGATCTACATGTGTTAAACTTCCTCCCTACTTTGATATTGAAGGATTAATACAGTACGAGGAAGAATCTCCTATTTCCATCCCTAATCAATAGTTACAAGACATGAGGTGCAAACTTAGGGAACTTAAAAAGAGAAATAACAATATTCTAACAAATACATGCTGGAGTTTATATGTCCCTTTCCGTTTGCTAAAAACTCAATGTGCATTTTCAGATCTGACACTTTCAACCATATCAGCCCATTCTGCAACTTGACCTATACTTGTTGGTTTAAAGAATGAAAACCAACTAACTGAATTAGACTACTAAATATTTGAACAAATAAATCAATACATGTAGTTTATTGAGGTAAAAAATGAATAGGTACATTTTTCAAAGCAATAAAAAACCTCGTGAACAATGAAATTGTTGATTCATCCTTTAATATCCTCATACTTGACAATTCAATGACACATATTTTGGAATCCATATAGGAACCAATATTCTTATAATAAATCTTTACTTGCACTTTTCAGAAGTTCTTTTCAACAACTATGTAGTTACATATAACATACTTCTCATAAGATACTTCAACAAACATTTGCAAAAGAGAAGCATATAGGAATAACACTATCAATCCTATTTTCATGAAACACTTCACTTCATAAGGAGAAAAATTTCATATAAAATAATGCCTAAAGTAAACTTCATGTTGCTATTCATTTCATTCTTAATTAGAAATATGAAGCATTTCTTCAAATCTCAGGTTCATTTCAATACAGATTCACCATCTCTTTCATAGAGAAATAAAATTCAAACAATAGGAAGCCTTTTGAAATGCTTTTTCATTCTAGTTTGTTCAACAACATAGTCATTTACACAATATTAAGGTTAGTTGCAACAAACTTTTCTAGGCTGAAAACTTATAAATCTGACACAACCTTTAGACTCAAAATACTCTTGAATCTTATTGGTTCTTGATTTAAAAAGTACCAAAGACTCTAGGACAGATTGAACATAATCTTTACAACCCATTCCCCACTAGAGTTTCCATTTATTTTGGTTTTTTCTTTCTTTCTACCTCTATTCCTAGGTGAAGATATGAGATCTAGATTGTGGGATTTGAAACCTACGACATATATTAAGTACCATCAACAAACTAGAGACAAGCAAACCCAACATTGACAAGGCTTACAAGCCTTCTTCTCTTTGAGCTCTACAAAACTTGGGTGGGTGTACCTATTTACATCTTCTTATTTAAACAACTCACAACATATCTCTCATGGAGACATACAGATGTGGATGGCTCTCAAACCTACAGATAATGGATATTCAATATTTTTCCATTTTCACAAATCTCATTTGCTTTAACTATAGATGAGAACATAATTTAACATAACTCCTCTCCTACAAACATGAAAGGGAAAATGATTTATTTGAATTGATAGCTCCCTAAAATACCCAAAGTCCTTCATAGATCAATGCCTTTACAAAGGGCCACAGAGTCAAACATGAAACTACAATAGAATACTTATGAACAAATGAAATCATAAAAGTATATATGTCAATGCCTTACATTAACATACACACTTATTTGGGTCTGATTCCCTGGTCTCCCTCTAGAATACTGGAAGAAAGATGTCCTGGGAGGGTTGGCCGGCTCCTTTGGAGACCTTTTCTCTATTGATCCTATGACAGTTGCGAGAACTTGGAGGGTTTATGCTAGGGTTTGAATTAATATTCTTAATATGGCTTCCTACCGAATATCATTATGATCAACTCCAAGCTTGGTGTGTGGACCCAAGAAGTTGAATTTGAGTCCCTTCCCTTTTTTTTTTTTTGCGTGTAAAAAATCAGGCCACTAGGCAAAGGATTGTCCTCTCAAATCTCAAAAAGCTAAGCATGCCCCCCAAAATGATTCTAAGAAGATTAGGAGGGAAAAAACTTTGGTTAACACTCATGCTACAAGCTCGACAGACCTTGTAGTGTTCTCAGAAACTCCTATAGACCTAAGATTGAATGGCACCGTTCAAGGCTTAAATATCCCAGGAAGCAACAAATATCATACTAAGGAGTTGTCTTCAGAACCTGATGATCCCCTTGAAGGAGAAATTTGAACCCTCTCTACCGATAAGGAAGATCTTTGTATTGAGATAACCCAGAATTCCTTAGATGAAACAAATAAAGGGAATATAATATAGAAAAGTACCTTAAGCCCAGAAACTCCATGAACTAAGACAAGTTGGGTGGATTTGTTTGAAGAATGTAATCCATTCTCAGAATGTCCGGAGGACCTCTGGAGGAAGGTGGCTCATAATATAAAGAAATAATTAGAACCTATCATGGGGATGACACTAGGAGGAATTATAACAAGAGCTACGAGAGATGATGTGGAAAATCCTAAATCGAACCATGGGAGAAGACATAATAGAATCACGAGAGAATAGGAGAGAAGAAAAAGTATTGCGAATGATGGACAATGTACTATCCATGAATGCTCCTATGTTGAGAAATGAAGATCATCTCTTCAAACATTAGGGGATAAATAACCCCCACAAATAGGACCTTTTGAGAATTTGTTTTAGGGATAAGAAGCCAGATATCATTCTTATCGAGGAAACTAAAATGGCTAGAGTTAAATTTGAAAAGATTAAATTATTTAAGAAATGTGGTGTTTTGGGTTGTAGCTCTGAAGAGGCCTTTTGGGGAACTACCTCCTTCTAGAACCTTAATACTATCCATGGTGATATTATTAAATCTAAAGGTAACATATCTACTATAAAATTTAACCATATTAGGGATGGCTTCACCTGGGTTCTTTCTAATATCTATGCGCCCATCTCTAAAAGTGGCAGAGACAAGTTTTGGCATAAGCTGGAATAAGAGAGAAGTAACTTCAAGAATGCACTAACAAATTTTTTCCCAATTTTCAACAACAATAGGTCAATTTTGCAATTGAAAAAGGTTGATCAGTTGACCAAAGTTGACGTGGAATTTATTTTGTTGAAACTTATGATGACTAGCATATTCCTCATAAAAATTATGACCGAAAGTTTGAAAAAAAGGGTTCCATGAGAGATGTTGTGTGCTCCTTTCACCCTAAGCCATTTTCATAGTATGTCAATATTACGATGGGAAACCTATATAAATGATGTTATTTTTAATGTAAGACCATAAAAAAAATGATGACATTCCGTCAATCAATTCTTCTTTTATATAGGTTTCTCGTTGACCGAACAAAGGTCAAAAAAGCGACGAGAAGTTTGTTAAAAAAAAAAAATACCCTAGCCTATAAATATTCAAATTTGATTGTTGGTTTTCAATCTTCTCTTTGATTCAAGAATAGTTTAAAATTCTCTACTTATCAGGGCCAACCATGTGAAGGTGGATTCTCATCTGGCCCTTCCTAGGACCCTCTTATGACCCTTTATGACACTTTAAGAACTCTAAGATGTATTCTTAGGGACCGTAAAGGGTAATAAAGGGTCATAAGGGGTCTTGGGACACAAAAAATGAGAAACATAACTGTAGGAATCATGGTCAAAATTATTTGGAGACAAAACATAATTGAGTGGTATACCCAGATGATGCAACACAACCACTACTCCTCCAGTTCCAAGTTGACACTGCAGGATCCAAAAACCATAGATAAGGAATAAATTTAGAGAGTGAAGGAGGAGGGCCATAATGACCAAAATAATATAGGGACCCTATATTATTTTGGTCACTATGGCCCTCCTCCACTCTCTAAATTTATTCTTGGATCTCGCAGTGTCAACTTGGAATCGGAGTAGTGGTTGTGTTGCATCATCTGGGTATACCATTCAATTATCTTGTGTTTCCAAATAATTGTGACCATGATATTTACATTTATGTTTCTTAGCTATTGTGATATCTACATTTATGTTTCTCATCTTTCGTGTTTATGTGATGCATGTTCTTTATGTGTTGTTCTTCTCTCCCTCACATCCAAAATAAGATTTTCTCACTCTGAATCGAGAATGCACATGCAACTGCATAGAATATGCATGGATAACAGGTTTTCCAGATAGAGATGGTTTTACATGATAAATGCATATGTTTTATTATGGTCACAAACCAATATCAACAAACAAATTACAAGAATATAAACTTAATTTAGTCAAATTACCTGGCTTCAAATACAACCAATGTTCGTTTGTATTTTTCTCTTCCTATCTTTGGGCATCCAATGCTTGAAGTCATAGTTGAAGGATGTTTACCAAAGGGGGTTCCGGATAAGAGAAATCCCATTCACTTAATAATTATGAAGCCAACAATGGTATACTAATTGTTTAGGATTATAAGTTTCCATTGATGGCTTCAAATTACCAAGCAAAAGGTGTTTTCTAGTACAAAAGACTTAGCAGCCTCCAGAGCCTTTTGCTTGAATGCATTATACCCCTTTATATTAGTGAATTGCAAGTATTTCATTAATTAAAAGAACTATAAATTAAAAAAGAAATTTAAAAGAAAAAAAAAACATAGATTTTCTTTACCTGACTGTGCTACATCATCTACAATAACTGTAATGGGGTTTGAAAACCTATTTATTTACAAAGTCCTTGAAAATTTCCTATAACTATCATAAGAAATAATTCAAATATAATGAATTTTTTATAGCAGAGAAAAAAATTTGTAAAAATTGTACTTATGATACGTACATGTTCATTAAATGCCATAACACATAAGTGTTGAAAAAATTATTCCATATGAAGCATTATAACTTTTGAAAAATAAATGGGAAAGTTGTATGTAATGCCTAAAATTTTTAACACTAGATTGGACATTAAACAAACTATTTATTCTACTCTGAACATATCTAGTTCGTAATTTTTTTTTCTTTCTAAACAATGACATACTACATTAATACATAGTGTGAACCTATTTTTTATATCATTTAAATGGAATCTAAAATGATAATAAATTTACTTAGAACAATAAAGCTTATTACAATGTTCAAATAACCAACATGACTTGCAACTACATACCTGAATTTCTCTTTCTTACATGTGTATCATATTCTCCTTGCCTCTCTATTTCTTGCACCTATATATACGAATACACAACTAGATGCATGATATAAAATTCATATTTTATTACATACAAGATCGTAAGATAAGATACATCAATAAATTAGCTAAATCAATGATAAGGCATTTAAAACTAGTTTCGTAAAGAGATGCAAAATATGTAAACTATTGGTAACGGGTCGAAAGATCAAGGAAGAGCTCAAAAGTACAAGAACTAAGGGACAAACCTAATTCCTCGGGGGCTCATCATAGATGGCCCTGCCTATGTAGCCCATAGAGATATCATAGTTTAGGTTTAACTTTAAACCAAGTCTTTTAAAGGATGGTAGAAGTGGTATCAAGCCTCTTTATCCAGAGGCTATCAATGGCATTTCTCTCTTCACTGGAATCAAGGGTGCAGAATTTACTCTACATCATTGGGGTATAGCACTCAATTTATACACCAAATTGATGTAGATAAACCTTTTGTACCCCTTATTCGATTGAGGATAAAGGACACTGATCCCCTTTTGATAAAGAGTCTTCAAGAAAGATAGATGGCATCCTAATGTTTCTACCTGAAAAGCATTACCAAGGGAAAAAGAGACCACAATTGTACCATTGAATTTCTTCACATTTGGGCCTTCTAATCCCATATGGAATGTATTGTGTTTATAGAAGAGATAACTACCTACAACCATATTTCATAAGGCATTTAAAACTAGTTTCTTAAAGAGATGCAAACTATGTAAAATATTGGTAAGGGGTGGCAAGATCAAGGAAGAACTCAAAAGTACAAGACCTAAGGGCCAGACCTAATGCCTCAGGGGATCATCATAGATGGCCTTACCTATGTAACTCATAGAGGCATCATAGTTTAGGTTTGAATTTAAAACTAGTCTTATAAAGGATGGTAGAAGTGGTATCAAGCCTCTTTATCCAAAGGGTATCAATGACATTTCTCTCTTCACTGGAATCGAGGTTGAAAAAGTTTCCCTACATCGTTTGGGTATAGAACTCAATTTCTATACCAGATCAATGTAAGAAAACCTTCTACACCCCTTATTCGATTGAATATAGAGGACATTGATCCCCTTTTTATAAAGAGTCTTCAAGAAAGATAGATGGTATCCAACCGTTTCTACCTGAAAAGCATTACCAAGGGAAAAAGAGACCACAATTGTACAAATGAATTTATTCCCATCTGGGCCTTCTAACACCATATGGAATATGTTGTGCTTATAGAAGAGATCAATACCTATAACTATATTTCATAAGACATTTAAAACTAGTTTCGTAAAGAGATGCAAACTATGTAAAATATTGGTAAGGGGTGGAAAGATAAGGGAAGAACTCAAAAGTACAAGACCTAAGGGCCACACCTAATTCCTCAGGGGATCATCATAGATGGCCTTGCCTACATAAATTGTGGAGATATCATATTTTAGGTTTAACTTTAAAACCAGTCTTTTAAAGGATGCTAGAAGTGGTATGAAGCCTCTTTATCCAAAGGGTATCAATGACATTTCTCTCTTCACTAGAATTGAGGGTGTAGAAGTTGTTCTGCATCATTTAGGTATAGCACTCAATTTATATACAAAATCAATGCAGATAAACCTTCTGCACCCCTTATTCGATTGAAGATAGAGGAAATTGATCCCCTTTTGATAAAGAGTCTTCAAGATAGATAGATGGTATCCCATCGTTTGTACCTGAAAAGCATTACCAAGGGAAAAAGAAACCATAATTGTACCATTGAATTCTGCCCATTTGGGCCTTCTAACACCATATGGAATCTTCTATGTTTATAGAAGAGATAACTACCTACAACTATATTTCATAAGGAATTTAAAACTAGTTTCATAAAGAGATGCAAATATGTAAAATATTGGTAAGGGGTGGCAAGATCAAGGAAGAACTCAAAAGTACAATACCTAAGGGCCAGACCTAATGCCTCTGGGGCTCATCATAGATTGCCTTGCCTACATAAGTTGTAGAGATATTGTAGTTCAGGTTTAACTTTAAAACCAATATTTTAAAGGATGGTAGAAGCGGTATCAAACCTCTTTATCGAAAGGGCATCAATGGCATTTCTCTCTTCACTGGAATCGAGGGTGATGAAGTTGCTCTGCATTTTTTGGGTATAGCTATCAATTTCTATGCCAAATTGATGCTAAGAAAACCTCTACACCCCTTATTTTATTGAAGATAGAGGAGATTGATCCCCTTTTGATAAATGGTCTTCAAGAAAGATATATGGTATCCTACCCTTTCTACCTGAAAAGAATTACCAAGGGAAAAAGAGACCACAATTGTACCATTGAATTTCTACCCATCTGGGCCTTCTAACACCATATGGAATGTGATGTGTTTATAGAAGAGATAACTACCTACAACTATATTTCATAAGGCATTTAAAAATAGTTTCATAAAGAGATACAAACTATGTAAAATATTAGTAAGGGGTGTCAAGATCAAGGAAGAACTAAAAATTACAAGACCTAAGGGCCATACCTAATGCCTCAGGGGTACATCCTAGATGGCCTTTCCTACGTAACTCATAGAGACATTGTAGTTCAGGTTTGTCTTTAAAACTAGTCGTTTAAAGGATGGTAGAACTTTTAAACCCATTTAAGTTTCTTGTTTATATTTTGGATCCATATAAACATGTCAAACTTTGAGAAATTTAGAATATTGTGCACCAGATGTTAAACATAAAATAGCTGAAGAAAGTAAAATGATATCAATAAATGTAGATGACACATAATTCACATGATATATATGCTAAAGATTGCATAGTAGACAATAGACAATTAGAGATACATACAAATAAATACAACATGACATGGTAGTAATGAATAACCCACCCTTGAAGAGAGAGATATGGTACTTTTTCAATGTAGAAGCTGGAAGTTGTTATTGGTCAATCTAGAAAAATTGGGTCTACTAAAACCTCATGAGATTGAGCTTTTGTTGAGTCTATGATAAGGAACACACATAGGTTTGTGGTAGGATAGAGCATCTATGCTCCCTTGGAAATTCTTTTCAAGTAGTAATGGTACGATATCATATTTATGTTCTGAAGCTTCTTTATCCAAACGGTATTAATGGCATTTCTCTCTTCACTGAAATCAAGGGTGAAGAAGATGCTTTGCATCATTTGGTTATACCACTCAATTTATATACCCAATGGATGCAAAGAAACCTTCTGCACCCCTTATTTGATTGAAGATAAAGGACATTGATCCTGTTTTGATAAAGAGTCTTCAAGAAAGATAGATGGTATCCTACAATTTCTACTTGAAAAGCATTCCTAAGGGAGAAAGAGAAACCAATGATTAGCAGTCGACATTGAGAAGACCTAAAACAAAGTAAAAATAATGAATAATTATGCCAACATAATGAATAAGTGGGAAAAATACATTGATCCAGTAACAACAAATACATTACAAATGAAAATCTCACGGTCTCAATGAAATAAACAGTGTATAAAACAATATATGGTGCGCAATAGCAGCTAGCATACAATGACAACAATAACATTACATGATTCTTGAGCTCAAATTCAAAATAGTAAGTCTATTAATGTATGATATAATAGAAGAAACCTCATTGATAATTACCTTTGACTCATGCATCATTATAGAAGAGATAAATACCTACAACTATATTTCATAAGGCATTGAAAACTAGTTTCGTAAAGAGATGCAAACTATATAAAATATTGGTAAGGGGTGGAAAGATAAAGAAAGAAATCAAAAGTACAAGACCAAAGGGACATACCTAATGCCTTGAGGGCTCATCATACATGGCCTTTCCTATGTAACTTGCCAAGACATCGTAGTTCAGGTTTAACTTTAAAACCAGTCTTTTAAAGGATGGTATAGATTTTAAACCCAACAGTTCGTAACTATGATGGAGAAACAATTCTTGTAAGATATTAAGGTAATATCCATGATCCCAAAACTACAAGATTTATAATTGTATAAGAGGAGATACATATTACCTAATTCTATGATGGTGAGTAAAGGGCCACACTGACATTTAGACATTCCTAGAAAATCTCAGTGGTCATACTTACATTATTAACCAATATTATATAAGTCATTAACTAGCTACTATTTACACTAATAATCGATATCCCTTCCATGCTGGCATGTCAAATAGATCACTAATAACCCAAATTTGTACTTGACTGATCTCAATGATCCCTCCTAGAGTTGATACTTGATAGTTTAAAATTCTATACATTACTTGCATTGTTTCTATAAAAAGAGAGTCTACAAGTCATGAAAATGATAATACTTGACAGTTTTTCATTTGAAGAAAAAGGGAAAATCTCTTATAAAAGTATTGGTATAATTTGGATAGCAAGGATCACATTGTCTTGAAGGTGGCGCCTGATGTTGGTGCAATGACTACAGACATTAAATTTTGCATCACTTCCTAATGTTTTTGAAGTAGCATCAGACTCCACCTTCAGCACAATATGATCACTAGACAAGTCTGTATGTCTCCTACTTTTAAGTTGGGATTTTTTTGTTCTTGTTTTATGAAGTTGGGCAATCCTTGCTATCCAAATTATACCAATACTTTTGTAAGTGATTTTCCCTTTTTCAAAAAATACAATTATTGTATATAATTTAAAATTTAAAATGAGGAATTTCTACTGAGGGCTTTAAATGGATAGTTGCCAATGTCTCTGAGGTTGAATCCAGTATGCTCCTGTATGATCCAAAACCTACAAGGAAGGAAAAGATGGGGTTAGATCCAAAGGATCTAAGCAATTCCTAGCACCCTATTACTGATCCTCATCTACAATTATGCATGTGTATAGTCAAGCCATACACTTCAAAAAGGAACAAGGATAAAATTTACAAAAATCCATCCAAGATATAGAAAATCATAACGAAGTCATAAACAACAAAAAGTTCATGAGTTTATCAAAATATGTCCGACATATCTACATGAAATTCTAAAAAAGTTTCAGTATCTACAATATCCCTATGTTAATCACATTTATGCATATGGTCCCAACAAATTAGTGCACAAACTAGACAAAGAAGGCATCGCAGAAACATGATTTTTGCTTTCGCCATTGAAGCAATCTCGGTGGCACTAGCTACCTCTCGAGCCTTGCACAAGTTGTACTCATTTCCTATATCAGGTATATACATAGATGGGGTTGATGTAAATGTGGTTTCATAGACCCACCAAAAGTATTGACATCCACTATTTCCCTGCAATACCAAATTTATATCAATTCTTCCTAAAATGATTACTTGTCACATCAATTTTAAACATAAAATATAATTTCATATCTAGACCTTTTTTCTATTTGGGAAACCCAAAAATGATGCCCATGATTACTTATTGTGCGTGACATATTCAACACACAAGGGCCAACACTACATTGACACATAGGCACATTGACCGAAGCTATCAACGCTATATCAATAAATATTACACTGTCATTCGAACATATCATTTTGTTTAGTTGATTATTTTGTTCATTCATACTAATTATAATTGAAATAAAAAGAAACATAATAATGTAGACAACATCTCAAATCAAAGTGCTAAATGACTATTTTCAATATATAGTACAAAATGAAAATTCTTTGTATTTGATCATATAATGAATCTGAACATCATGTAAATGCAACGTCCTAACTGCACATGATGGAAACCATATGCATAGTTGTGATTGGGACTTTTAGTACTTACCACACATTGAAATGCATGTAAAGGCATCTATAGTTGGGGGCATGTCAAATTGTGATATTGCTATCAAGATTCAAGTGTATAGTTTTTTAATTCAAACTCAATTAACCCGTGATTGGGAGTACCCAGGAAAGATGAGTAAAGCAAGGGCCTATGATACTATGCAATATTTAGCAACATATTATGCAGCAAGAACATTTCATCCAACTGATGTCAAACAATCTCTCTCCAAGGTTTTGAACCAAATATTGCAGGTGACCTAGAGTTAGACAAGTTTTTGTATTTTTTGTATGCAACCCTTTCAAAACTAATGCAGTATCTTAAGATCTTTTGAAGATAGTCAAGGTGTGAATTTATATCTAAATGACATACTATCTTCACTGATTCTTCAAAATTATCTTATTATCTGAATGCAAGATAATTTGGGCAGGTTGCTCAAAAAAACTATATTAAACTCAGCTATCATATTGGGATGACTCTTTACATGTCATGTTTGTAGGCATACATATTTACTAGGTGATATAGACCAATTCAATCTCTCAATAGAGCTTCTGTGTTGTAAACTGAATATTTATAGTACCCTTTGAATGACCAACTGCATTCTTTGGCAGCAGTATCATTTACTACCATTTGTTGCACCTTTATACTCTAATTTTTTTTTTAATATTTATCAATTTGAGGCTTACATGACTCCTGACAATATAAATATAATTATTTATTTTATAGAAACTTCAACTTGAATCCATACCTACATTCAAGCCATTATCCATAAATTATGGGTGATAATATTTAGAGCACAATCACAATAAGGTAAATCTTGCAAACTTTAAACTGAAAGCAAAATTAACAGTAAGACGCCAAAGGATTTAGAACCAACTATTTGCAACTATATAAGTTCTCTTTTTGAGTTCAACAAAGGCAATGTTAGATAGTTGTATCCAACTTGGGCTAAAAAAATAATACCCAATGGGCAACTTAGCCTTAGTCATTACATATTAATGGTGTTTCTCCTTTCTAGGTGTAATTAAAGTTTTCTCCATATAAACAAAGAACTACTAAAGAATTAATTACAGAAATCTTAAAAATCCTTGATTTAAAAAGCACAAACACCTTATGGTAAATACTTAACTAATAGCTCATTATATTCTAGAAATTTTACCTAATATAAAAACTTGAAATTAACTAATAACTCATTTTTTTCTACATAATTTCCTAACTATAAATATTTTAACTAATAACTTGTGCTTTATATTACAATCTATCATAAATTTTATAAGGACACACAGATCCTCCAAGCCATTTTACTGTGAAAGTGTTACAGATCCATTGCTTCTGCATCTTGTTCAGATGCAAAGGCTATAGTGGGAAACAATTTACAGATTCAAATGAATCAACTTGATAATGTCAAAGTATTTTAAAGCCTTTCTTCAAGTGGAAAAAAAATGAATGTTATAGGAAGATTTGATACATTACATATACAACTAGGCTAAAAGGAAATTAGAATAATATGAAACCTTTTTCCTTTATATAGCTTATTATTATAAAATATTTGTTGTACATATCCTATGACATTATTCTCTTGCACAAGTTATTTAATTGGAAGTGATTTTAAAAAATAACTGTCTGCATTGAAGTAAATTACATGAGCGTTTATTAAATTGAGACTCTAGAACATTGATTTGGATTGCTATTGTGAGCTTTTGCAAAACTTTGCAGCCTACAATTACTAGGCACTATATCTAGTTCTGTTTTGCATGATGATTTGTATCATGGAATGTTGTGATTCTAGGATACATCTGGCCAAATGCAGTGGAAAGATGTAAATGTTGACTATGTAGCCTTTGGCCTCCCAACTTGTGCCAAAATAGGAGTGTAAAAGCACGGTATAGACATCCACCATGGGTAGGAATTTTGTAACATGTTGTAGTTCCAATAACCCTGGTATAAATGTATAAAAAATGTATATGCATTGATAGGGCATGTGAATTGTTCGACAAATTTCCCTGTTTGCAGGATATAAAGAATCTGGAAGCATGGACAAGTCACCTAAACTATTTGATATAATGTCTCAAGGAGAATCAATTCCTTTATTACAAGATTTTGACAAAATGGATTGTTGAAAAGGTTTTAGAAGCTTCATAGAAAATGCAATTCGCAGGTGTAAAGTGAAACTCTACAACCTTCCAATATCCCCCAGCTTATAGAGTAGTTTGCATAACATAGGTCATTGTAGTTAAAATTATCCATGTAAAAAAATTCTTCTTGATTTTAGGAACTTAATTTGTACGTGAAAGACATTTGTGAACTGTCAGTTTGTTCTTTCAGCATTGAAAATTACTAAACAACTCAAACTTTGCAGGATTTGGTGTCTTATATTACTTTTCCAAAATGGCCCTACCAATTTTAACAGGAACTATGCTGCGATGCAACCCTTATTTTCAAATATCGATCATTTTTAATAAAAAAATAAACAAAAATATAGAAGCACGTGCATCAAATTAAAAAAATAAAAATATTCTATGATAAAAAAAACATTGAAAAAAAGAAATATATTCTTTGTTTTGCAAATTTATAGAACTTGATACATTCAATTACAATCTGAGCTAATACAAGTATTTTTAAAGAGAATTTCTAATATAACCCTACTATAATTTGAATCCTAAACTCTTTTAAAATGCTTTTTTGATGGATCAGTAGATAGCTTTCATAGAAGAAACAATGGAAATGCAATTAAGGGACCATAGAAGCTAAGAAGAGTGCCTACAATAGAACACCAGATTTCAAAAATCTAAGAGCATGGGAAAAGGCTTAGTTGCATGGATAGACAGTCTCTTCCAGATCACTCTAATTCTTTTGGCCATTCATTTAGCTTTCTAGTATCAAATTATTGAGTCCCTCAAAATTCATCGAATGAAGAATTCATTGTCTTCTTATGAATTTTCAAGTGCAAAATTTTATAGTCTTTCATCACAAATCTTGTTATCATAATTGGTCCTTCAAATCCAGACACTAAGATTTGAAGAGCAATAGATATTTTGACAATAGAAAATAGTGAAAATACTATTCAATGAGAATAATTGTTCTACGTCATAAGTGCAAGCTTAAAAATTTTTTGTAATGTGAAAAGTAGTGATCACACATTAAGGGATAGTGATATCAAGAAAGCCTATGAAAATAAAAGACAATCATAATGCAAACCAAAAATTGATTCAAGGTTAGTAGCAGCAGAAGAAAAATATTTAACAGTCATAATCTAATGAAAACTTCTTTAATGGATAGGCATGAAGCTTGGGTGTGTCAAAAAAGAACTCCAATGCACAAGAACCAATATAAAAAATAACCAAACCATTGGAGTAGTCATAAGATTTTATCTCAAAAATATTGATTTATGTTTATTCTATTTACTAATATCATATCATACCATATGTTTACCTTTAGCATTGGAAGCCTGAGGAACTTTAACTCAGCATCCATGGTATCCACTATTCACATGGATGGTGCCAAGATGACAGTCATCCAAAATGGGGTAAGAATCAAAACATGGCATGTACCCTAGTTCATAAAACTAAAATTAACAATCTACCAATAAGATAAGAAAAAAAACCATCTGTAATAAAAAGGACCACAAATTGCAGCCTCACTTCAACCACCACCTCACAATGTGAACTATACTTGTGTTGTTTTCACTCTATTTAACACATATCATAATATTACAAACAGAATAATCACTTAATGGGAGACATTTCATGAGTAGTTAGTGCAATCTTACCACTAAGCATTCCTTCATAAGATAGATCAACTATATTTCATATGAAATTCTCTGTAAATTGTTTTTCTAACTGATATTTGTTCAGGTTTGTAGATGAGCAATTAGCTACTTCCAGCTGGATTTCCCCCTATTTGAATATTATGAGGGGAGAATTTTTAGTGTTATCTATGTGTACATTCAGAACAATCTCACTTCTAGGGAAGTACATTAATCATTCTAATTAGAGAAAGAAATAAGTTCTCTGTGATTGTTAGTTTCAAAAAACTATTTAATAAAATTATAGATCAACCACCAAATGATGGTCAACGGTGGGCCTAGAATGATGGTCCTAGTATAAATTTCAAATTATTTTGTAATTGTATGTTATTCCAAACTAAAATTAATTCAAACACAAAAGAGCTACATTTTTTGAACTGAAACTTTGTCTGGACAAATAAAGGAAACTGAA
Organism: Thuja plicata; assembly: GCA_018584345.1. Lineage (NCBI taxonomy): Eukaryota > Viridiplantae > Streptophyta > Pinopsida > Cupressales > Cupressaceae > Thuja > Thuja plicata. Next base: position 3,755,948 of record MU226793.1, read on the forward strand.
TTGCTTTGTAAAATAAAGAGCCATATAGAGAATAATGGTTTCATGACTATTTTAAATAGAATATTTATAATGGTTATTCAAGGCCTTATGCTTACCATAGGGTTTTATTCACTATTTTGCAAGGTTCATCCACTGTTTTAGATAAACATTTGATGAACATGGATAAAATCACACATTATGCATGTAGACTATGTTTGTGCTAAAAGGATTTTCTGATGTTCAATACTCAACATAAGTACTAAGAAATAATACAAAAGTAAAAGAGAATTTTTATTGGAGTTAGTAGCAGCCATATAAAATTTATCAAAGTCTACTCGACATCAATATTGGCACCTATGATAGTAAAAACTACATTTATGATAGGTAAACCAATCAATGAGTATTAGCTCCATGCCTTGCTAATATCAACAATTTAACATTAGAAAAATATAGTATACAACTCAGTTATCTCACACTATAATTTTACTAATAGTAGCTACTGGCTATGCACCTGTAGGATCTTGATCTGCCACTGATGGTGGGTGAGATAGTTTTGGGTAAGGGGTTAGATCTCCAATGCATGGCTCAATGTCCCATGACTGTGATTACATAGTGAGTTCCCAAGCATTTTCCTATGTGAACTTGGTAGCATTTTTCTTAGTCTAAGGACTATTCATCCCAGCTGCCTTTACCTTTGATTAATCTTTCTTACTTGGAACATGTTAATTTCTTTCATATCTGATGTGATTTATTTATTTTAGCATTAAAAAAAGTTGGGCAAATCTCTAAAGCATTAGATCATGCTCAATGACCTCCAAGTGAAAGCCTTTTGTTCTTGAATTCATAAGGGGCTCACTAACATTTAAATGAAGATTCATAACACAATGAAAATGATTTAGAATATTTAAAATTGATCTTTGCCAACACTTCACTCCCACTACATTTTTCGCATTGGTCTTTATGGTTTTACATTGAAGACAAGTGGGACCCATTATACAACATCCATGTCATTTCTGTTGAGATCATTTTGAAACTCAACTAAATAGAATTTTTATTTGCAATTGAATATATTTAATAATATTTAAGAACATTATTGTTGGAATTAATGGGAAGTGTGTATTGAGAGGGGAGGGGTGAATCAGTACCTCTAAAACTTTTACATCTTTTAACCTTTATCCATTATGTAATCAATTGTATAACCAACTATATGTTCTATACTATCTTGGTGTAAGATTTATCAATTCATAAAATTAACAAACATGTGAACATTCATAGAAACATTCATGAAAGTAATTGGCACCTAACAAAAGATATGATAATGTAGAAAACTCCTATTAGGAAGTAAAAATCATGGTGGGGATGACACCCACAAATTCTTCACTATCTGAAGATTGGAAGGGGTCGGTTAAGGCTTACAATTTTGATCAATTCTGATAATCTACCCTGTTAGGAATATCTGTGGAGACCTGTTAAAGTCTACTCTATTAAGAGCTTTAGCAACACTATTTAGTGTGCACTCGGTTAAGAGATTTACAATAGGATTGTTAAATTCACCTTCCTTGAAAGGATTTTTACACTTTGCTTCACTTGTTAGAATGTAAGAAAATTACTCAATAACCTAAGTGTATGCAATCTAATATTACTGATTACAGATCCATTCAAGATAACATGTATAAGTGTATCACCTAATGTGATTGAATAATACCTCTATTGCTCGGTAGCCTATGTTCTTGGTTCTTGGTAACCAAATTCACCTCTTGTTGTTCTGCTTCTTGAAACTCTCAGTCTGATCCATAGATGTGCTCGTAGGCTACATTAATCCTCTCATACATGATAGGGAGATAGAATTACCTAATTAAGTTTCACGTAAAACAATAATGTTTCTTGTCCCTTAAGTAATGGTTTTAAAACAAATCAAGACTCTATAAATAGAATACAATTGTTTTATCTGATGTGGAAGTCAAATCCACTTTTGCTGGGATGTAACTAACTTTCGGTGTCTGATGCTCATTTTTCATAGAAATTAGTTTGTCTATCTTTCAGTGTTCCTTTGATTGAACTATCCGTCGAGTTCCCTTGCTCTGTCAGGTTCCTCTGTTTCTTCTCTTTGAGTTTCTCTTGGGATTTTTCTCATCGGGTGTCTCTTGAACTTTGCACTTTTGGTGATCTCTGATATCTGTAGCTTTGGTGTTCCTAAAATTCTATCTTTTGGTGTATATTTACCGAAGGTTTTCTTTGCATACTAATAGCAAAATAATGTCATCAATCTCCCCCTTTGACACTAGTATCAAAAAGTGATATGTGCAAAATACTAACAAAATGTTTAGTATGTACACCATATATATTCCTTAGTCATAGCATGAATCCCCTTATGCATGTTTTGATATAGTATAAGTGTATGCACATGATACTCTATCCCTTTTGACCTTGTACTATATATATCATATCATATCACTATTTTCCCTTTTTTGTTCTTTTTGTACTGTATAGTTTCCCATCTGTACATATCATTATTGTCCCCCTTTTTTGATATTAAGGAAAAAGATGTATACCTATAGCTTATCAAAAATATGAGAGTGTGAGGACTTCATGTCCTCCATCATCTAATCCCATTTTTCTTTCAGGTTGTCTAGAGCCATGTGCTCTAGTGTGATCCTTGTATGCATATCATAGATGATGTCTGCTACAGACATCTCGGGGGTGGCTATCATTTTCCTTGCCTTGCTCATCTAATATGATGTTGAAGCAGTGTAAGACTTGGTATAAGTTGAGCCTGCAACTTGGTGACCTCTTCTCTAAATTGTGTTTCTACTTCTTAGAGTTCCTATCTTAACCATTTGATCTCAACAATTTTCTCATAATGCAACTTTATTACTTTTTCATCGGTGGTTACACCTTTAGCACTGGTAGCTAGATCAGAATCTAACTTTGTTATTTTATCACTATGCTCCTTAGTAAATTTCTCAAGTGTGCTCAATTGTTGTATCAAGGAAATAACTTCAACAATTATTGGATCTATTTCACTTGCTAATTCTGAAAGCTTTACCTTGTTTTCTCCCACTTCTTGGCTGATCTTTTCAATAAGTTTGTACTGATATTTATGCTTTTCTCTCTCCTTAATTACTATTTTTGCATCCATGTCCCGCATTGTGATGACCTCGGTGAGAGTGGCTAGTTGATCAAGAATAGGTTTATTGTGATCAACATCAACATCGAGTACAATCTGATTCAAGATGCCCCTAGTTGTCTTTAGTACCATGGAGTCTCAATGCTCCTTCCTTAGCTTCTCATGTAGTGCCTTCCTTTGGCATATCTGACCATATTCTTTTAGTGATTCATATTCTAGTGTAGTTGGGTCACACTTAGGTATCTTAATTATCTCATCCAGAGTGACTTCCAACTTAGTCTTCTTGGTTTTATTCTTCTTTTCAGAGATGCACTTGAATGTAGAACCATAGCCAAATTTTTGGCTTTGTCTAATTTGATGGATGAAGTGATTGGGGTGTTGACTCTTTTTTATTTTGTGCCTCAATGTCAGCTTGTTGGTTTTGATTGGACTTCTCTACACTAACCTTGACATTATTTGTAGCAACCTATTCGGTTTCCTCAAGAGTACCATCTTTTGGTTTAGCTCCTTCATCAGTATCCTTATATACTTCATCTTCCTTTATCTATGCATCCTTTTCATTAGTGTCTCCATCTATTTTCTTTGATTCTCCTTTTGTAACCCTGTTAATATTGGTTACATTTTAAGTGTCTCTGATGACATTCTGGTCATTGGTGTTGTCTTTCTTTCCTTCATCCCCTACATCATCAGGAATGCTTGAATCTTTTGTAGTTGATTTCTCCTTGTCCTAGAGTATATTGATATCTTCCATCAATATTGGCATGTTGTCTGGTATGTTCAGCTATGAAGTATCAATTGTAGTGTCTTGTTTGTCAGCCTTGTCCTTGTCAATAATGACATCTTCATATTTTTCTATTTCATCTAGAGGATCATTGGTGATGTCAACAATTATATTGTCCACAATGTTGTCCATAGTGGTGTCCGACCATATCTCATTTGCAACATCCATATCCTTTTTTCCTGTGGTGTCCATTTCCTCTTTGTCCAATTCTACATATGTGATGGTAATTGGTTTGGTGGTCTCAGTATCCTGATCATCCTTGGTTTCTTGATTCTTGGTAAGAGCTTGTTGTGGCTCGGGACTTGTATCCTTTTTAGGAATATCAAGTATTTTCCTCCATTTGGCTTCACTCTTTATTTCTAGATCCAATATATGTCCTTTAAACACTTGGTAGACTCTTAACTTTCGTGAGAAACTTTTGGAATGAACCTTCATCATTTCTTTGATCTCCTCCATTTTAGATTTGGGAGGCATGACTAATATTAGGGATATTTCCCTGATTTATTTTTCAGAGTGCAAGGTAAATGTCCATCTTGTCAATATCCTATCTTGAAGTTCTTTGGGCATATTGCCTGCCATTTGTATAGGGAGGTATTTGTATATGCACATAATCTTGATGATTTCCTCCTCAATATTATTTTGATCCAAGGGATCTGATTTAATTTTAACCATTTCTTGACCTTCCTACTATTTAAAAGAACCTAATTTGATAATTGAGGCACATACCTCATCAACTGTTTTAGGTATCTTATTATTTTCCTCTTGAACACCTTCATCATGTTCTGTGTCCTTAATGTCCTAATTAGTTCTAATAATCTTTCTTCTTTTTGTTGGCCCTCTTTTCTGAGTTTTGATTTTCCTATTATAGGTCCTTACTTGACCTTTCTTCAATGGTTAAGGACTTGTGTCTTTAGCTATTTGACTTCTTATCCTTGTATCAGCTATAGTTACAGGCTTCTTAGCTGGTGGAGGTAATGGTGTATCTAACTCTATAGACTCAAAGTCACTCTCCTTCTCAGCTTCACTGATGGGTGACTAACCCTCGATTTCTTCTATCTATTCATCTTCTTCTCCCTGTCCAATTTCTTCTTCTATTACTGATAGTATTTTCTTAAATTTCTTGACCATTTTATCCTTCTTCCTATTTATCTTCTTTAAAACCAAGCCATTTTTTATTATTTCTTTGGCTTCTTCATAAGTCTCAAACTTGGGTTGAGTTTTATCAATTGGCTCATTTATTAATCCATCAATTGCATTGGATGCTTGATCTATGTTCACTTCATAGTCAAGTGGTTGTAGCCATGTTGTTCTTGGTACAATAGGATTGATGTATGTGTGGTCTATGTCTACCATGAACCATTTATCAGTCTTGAATTTCTCAATTAATTTCTTGGGGATCCTTACTCTTTTCTGCATTCTTTCCTTGAATCTAGTAAAGTACTCATCCATGAATGACTCAAAATTGTCTCCCATTGATTTTATAAACTCGCTTATTTTTATGGTGACTGGTCTAGTTGTATCCCATTTCACATTTCCTATTTATGGAAAAGATTCTTGGAAGTAGAAGAATATGCACATGATAAGTGAACCATACTTACATGAATTTGATTTTGCATTTCTAATTGTCTTCAAGTTTTCTTCTAACTGGTTGAGTAGAAGTTCTGACAGATCCAATTGAGCTCCTTTCTTTATAATATTATATGTTGTATCCATTGCTCTGGATTCTATATAGTTCATCCTGATAGCTTGAAAGAACTTGTATCCTAGGACACATGCTCCAAATTTCATTTCATCATCATTGATGGTGGATATTCTCAGTCCTCTTCCATCCCATGTAGCTCCTATATTCTTATCAATTTCAGCCTTGGGTAGGTGCTTCAATGCTTTTACCTTATCAGTTATAGGATAACCAGTGACAGTATGAATAACATCTCGTGTTATCAATTTAGGCTCATCTAGCCATAGCTTGTGGTTGTAGATCCTACTCAATACTAACTGAATCTACTCTATCTTGAATACCTTTGGGAACAATAGGGCATTTGTGACCCCTTTCACTTCGATGTGTTTGTGCTCATCTTTTATAGATCCATAATCTTTGCATAGATTCTTGAAAGCTTGTTCAACCTCCAGATCGCCAATTTCTATAATTTTGTAGTGTATGTATACTCGCTCGTCTTCAACGAGAAAAACCCTAGCTGGTATTTGTGAGAATGCTCCAACATTTTCAAGTTGTGATGCAACCTCTCAGCATATATTATTATGTGGTTCCTCACATGCACTATTCCTGATAAGTTTGACCTTACCCTTCTTGATACTCTTCATCTTAGTGGTTCTTGATGTGGTGTCCATTATTTATGAAATTAGGGCTTTATGTAAATGATTAACAAAGTTCTTGGTTATGCTTAGAAATTACTTTAACCTCTGTAGCTGTAACTAATCCATTAGGAGTGCTTTGAATTGTGTTGGGGTCTCTCTGTAATGTTGTTGCTTTTGGCTCTATTTTTTCTCTTGTCGCTTTGCACAAATTGCTGGTGAGAAATGGAACCCTTCCATTGCCTTTTTATAGAATTTTTCCCTAAGTTGAGTTATTAAGGCTCAACCACTCCTCAGTGTGTGAAGACAAAGTCGTTGAGTTAAACATTAAATTCTCTTTTCGGTGATAACGCGATGTTTTGGGGCAGTTGTCTAACTTGTTACTTTCACCGATGGGTTTCGGTGTATGACGAAGACAACTTTATCAGCTTACATGATTATTGACCAATTTGGGTTTACAATGACAAAATCATATTTTGCATGTTAACCAATGATTCTCGATAAGTGTAGACAATTTAGCTTGGAATGTATACCAGTGGATTTTGGTATGTATTACCCGATGAAATAGTTTTTACAGAATTTAACAAGTAATACCAGAGTCCATCTATAATTATAATAATTTATCATTTTAAATATGTATGATTGGAATTGATGAAAAATATAACTTGGTGTAATGTAGTTCCATATTTACTTTTTTTGGTGGGGGTGGTGATGTCACCAGATCCATTGGATAGGGTGTCACCAATTTCATTGCTTGGTCCAGCTTCATCATTACTTGTATCCTTCCTCCATATTTTGTTTCTCATCTTATGGATTTCTTCAATGGTATTTCCATTGGGAAAGGTGTTGGTCTCTGTCATTCGATCTTTGTAGTCTTTCTTGAGATGACCAACTTTATGACAGTGTAAGCATGCCATTCTAGGGTTAGTCTAGCCTCTAGACTTTCTTGTCCACTGTCTCATACAATTTGCAACAATGTGACCAAATATTCCACATGTTGTATAATTAGTCCATGTATGGTAATCCCATACATATTGGTTACTGATTATTTTCGGTTGATAGGCAGTATCTTGACCTTTAGGCTTCCATGCTTTTCTTTTCTTTTTCCAGCATTCAAGAGTTGTGTGCCCATGCATTTTGCAAGTAGGACAGTATTTTTCCATGTTGTTTTCCTTCTTTGGTTGTTTCATCTCATACTTAGATTCATATGCTTTATGTCCTTTCTTGTTACATTTATAACAAAATCCAATGAATGAAGATAGGGATTTAGGAATACCTTTCATTTTTCTCCTGCATATGTTTGATGTGTGGCCTTCCTTTCTATAGTGATTGAATGTTAGCTTTCTTGGTCTTGGATTTTCATAGACATTCTTTGGATCAGCTTGATTGGGTGATTCTTCATTCTCGGTATAGCCTAGACCTGTGTTGTTGTTGATTCTTCATTGTCCATCAAGAAAATCATACATTCTTTTATTGCTTTCTTTAGCTCTCTTGATAATTTAATAATGTTGTTGCTGAATTATTATTTCTTGTTTCATCTTTTCATTTTCTTCCCTTATCTCACCAATAGCTTCTATTTTATCAATAAATTTTGTATTCATTTTGTTTGCCTCTTGACTCATAAGAATAATCTAATTTGTAATCTCATGATGATGTTCTATAAGTCTCTGTATTTCAGACTCTTTCTCTTGTAGGTTTTCAGTAATGTTCCTTCTATCATGTATAGCTAGTGTTCTTTCTTTCTCATCTTGTCTAGCATTGTTCATGATATCAATCATTCTTACCATCTGTGTCTCATGACTGATTTGCAGAGTTTTCACTTGTCCAGCCAGATGTTGATTGATTTCACTTAAGCTTGTGATGCTTTTTTTAGTTGTGTCTGATGTTTTGCTTGTACTAGATCCTGAAGACTCAAAGAAATATGGTCTCTCTTCCTCATGGTAATTGTTTCATAATAGCGAGATGCCATAATATTTCTTTCATCTAACAAATATCTCATCTTGATTCTAGCTTCTTTATATTGCTCATAGAAGATCTAAATTTCTAGCTTTTGATTCTCAATACTCTTGTCAAGTCTGTACTTCTCCATTGTAAGATCTTTTCTCTTTAGTCTTTATGCTTTCCAAATATGAGATCTAGCTCTAATACCAATTATTGGAATTAATGGGAAGCGTGTATTGAGAGGGGAGGGGTGAATGAGCACCTCTCAAACTTTTATATCTTTTAACCTTTATTCATTGTGTAATCAATTTTATAACCAACCATTTGTTCTATACTATCTTGGTGTAAGATTTATCAATTCATAAAATTAACAAACATGTGAACATTCATAGAAACATTCATGAAAGTAATTGACACATAACACAAGATATGATAACATAGAAAACTCTTGTTAGGAAGTAAAAACTACGGTGGGGAGGGCACTCACAAATTATTCACTATATGCATATTGGAAGGGGCCAGTTAAGGCTTACAGTTTTGATCACTTATGATGATCTACCTTGTTAAGAGTATCTATGGAGACCTGTTAAAGTCTACTCTATTAAGAGATTTTGCAACATTGTTTAGTGTGCACTCAGTTAAGAGATTTACAATAGGATTGTTAAATCCACCTTCCGTGAAAGGATTTTTACACTTTGCTTCACTTGTAAGAATGTAAGAAAATTACTCAATGACCTGAGTGTATGCAATCTAATATTGCTGATTACAAATACATTCAAGATTACATGTATAATTTTATCACCTAATGTGATTGAATAATACCTCTGTTGCTCGGTAGCCTTTGTTCTGGCTTCTTGATAACCAAATCCACCTTTTGTTGTTCTACTTCTTGAAACTCTCATACTGATCCATAGATGTGCTTGTAGGCTACATTAATCCTCTCATCCATGATAGTGAATGATTACAACATCTTTTTTTAAGATATATTGACCTAGTTAAGTTTCACTTACAACAATATTAACTCTGTGATCACAGGTTTACAACTTGACCTTGATCTTCTAGTCTATAAGTTTTAAATCAGTTAGACTGATTAAAACACTTATAATAATGTTTCTTGTCCCTTAAGTACTGGTTTTAAAACAAATCAAGCCTCTATAAATAGAATGAGTTTTTTTTATCTGACGTGGAAGTCAAATCTACTTTTTCCGGGATGTAACTGACTTTCGGTGTTTGATGCTCAGTTTGCATAGAAATTAGTTTGCCTGTCTTTCGGTGTTCCTTTGAGTAAACTATCTGTCAGGTTCCCTTTCTCTGTCGGGTTCCTCTATTTCTTCTCTTTTGGTTTCTCTTGGGATTTGTCTCATCGGGTGTCTCTTGAACTTTACACTTTTGGTGATTTTTGATATCTGTGCTTTCGGTCTACCTGAAAGTCTTTCTTTTGGTGTAGGTTTACCGTAGGTTTTCTTTGCATACTAATGGAAAAATAATGTCATCAATTATTAAATAATAAAAAATTTAAATATTTTTCCTGCTCATAATTTCTAATCGATCTCACCAACAGCCTCTGAATTATCAATTTTATTTTGCTTATACGATATTATTGTGAGGCCTACCCCAATCTAACATAATCTTAGCACTATTTCTCATTTATATGTTCTCTTGTCGATACAGATTTTGTTATAATTGGACTATTAGGACACATGTAACACCTTAGGGATATGTTGAAACCTTTGATTGTATACAACACCTGATTATGTAATCAGGGAATTTATTAGATACTTTGTGTGAGTGATGCAGATTTATGTTTAAAACCTAGTTTTGATGGTTTTGTATATTGGATTAGTATGTGAATGTAATAAAGATTCAGATTTATTAAAAGTGTTTTTATGCATACGGGATAGATGCAAATATTGTTACGTTCAAAGAATCTTTGATGAAAGTATGAGTGAATTTATATTCAACTTAAATTATGTATTCTATTATTTTATGTGTTGATTTATTGGACCTACTGATGGGTGCAATGAGTGTGCAGGAAAGTTGACCATGGTACTAATCGGGGATTCAGGAATGGACCTATGTAAAAACTGTGATGCTAAGGCCCTATGTATATAAAGAGACATGGACCTCGTTGTATTGTATTTTTATTCGTAAAAGTGTGGTGTATGATTGTAATTTATTTAATTAAGTAAATGTGTAATAAGTCATCCTCATGTGAAATTGTTGTGTCACTTGACACATGCACTCTATGTGTTGGCATGGTTAGTGAATGTGACTAGCATAGGCTTAACTTTACCCAAGAGTTACCTAGTATAGTCACAATGCTTACCCTTAGGTTTAGGAAGATAAGATTGAGTCAAGAGAGATTAGATTGAGTCTTGAAGGTTGGATTTTCGAGAGTTAACCTTGGGAGGAGTTTAGGAAGGTCATTTGGGATCTAGGGAGTAACTAGGGTCAAAACTAACTACCCCACTTGGTACCTTAGGGGTTAGGGGTCATTTTTAGCCCATTAAGAGTCTTCAAACTCATTTATTACTCCCCTAAAGTCACCATTTTGGGAAGTGGCGAATTTGGAGAGTTGGAAGACTTTGGTTAAGCCATCCCTTCTTTCCTTACAAACATTTAAGTCCTTTTAGGAAGAAGGAAAGTGAGGAGAGTAGATGGATTAAAGTCTTCCCTCCATTTATGACTCCTGATATTTTAGGAAGGATGCCTATTTAAGGAAGGCCTTAGAGGGAGTTTTGGGTACATGCCCACTCTCTACTTTTAGAGACAAATTCATTTGTAGGAGTAAGACTTGAGAGAAGGAGGAGGGATGAGAAGGAGAAGCTCTTCACAAACCACCTTGCATTTACCATAGCTTGGATTTGAGGTGAGGTTCCTAATTAGCATAGTTAGGAGTAGTTCTTGTTTGCTTTTATACATAACTTGAGAAATTCATGATTAAAGTTTATGTTATTGTTTTTAGCTTCATGGGTTCTCATGGAGTTTATATGTTGAGTCTTGTATTTATTTTGTGATTATTTTTATATGGGGTTCTTCAAGGCTTATTCACCCTTGGGAGGGTTGGGTATCCTTGATGGGGTGAAAGTTAGTGATCTACCCAAGTAGTGCAAAGTCTCCCATGTGTGGAGGGATGTACATCGGTATATGGGTGCCCATGATGCCAAGAATCCCCAATGGAATTTGGGGTTTATAAGAAAATTTGGAAGGCTTGAAGCCATAACTTTTTTTGTGAAAGAAAGGTAAATTTACTCCAGTTGCCGCCGTAGGGCATGGAGGTGAAGGGTAGAAATTTGTTCATGAGTCCATGTATGGCCATGGAACAAGATTACATATGTGGTACTTAGGAATGTTGAGCCCATGTGTAGCCTATTCCTAGTGTACGTATTTTGTATTATTGGCTTTCTCCTCTTGTGGTAGTGCTCTTTCACCCCTTTATTTCAGGTCTTTTGGAGACCTATGTATATCCTTGGGCAATGGTTATTTTCTTGTGTTCATTTTTTCAGTTTCCTAGTTGTTATGTGTGTATGTATCCTGGTTCAGTTCTGGATCCCCTAGCTCGAGGGTGGCCTTGCAAAGGCCTGGGTTGGGAGGTGAGCCTCCATGGTTAACCTTGATGTTCTTGCAGGTTCAAAGAAATCTTCTAAAAGTATAGCCGAAGTTTTGGTGTCTTGGTTGCAATTTCTACCTCAATTTTTTTTTGTTCAAGCTTCTCCCTTGTAATATTTGAAAGGGTTTTGGAAATTGTAATCTTCTTGTATTTTTTTTATTAGAGTACATGTTTATTTCTATTAATAAAATAAGTGTTTGGAACTTTATTTGAAATGATTGTTATCAAAATGAATTTATGGTTGTTTTACTTAATATAGTGGAAAAAGGAATCTTAAGGACTATAAATCTAATTGATGTTGTTATTCTATATTAATCTTTCAATTAATTAAATTTATGAATTTTGCAAAAGTGTAGAAAAAATTTCATTTCCTATAGTTAACATAACATGTTTAAATGAAAATTTTAAGTTGATTAGGACAAGGTTTTAGTGCCCAAAGTTTGGGGCATGACACTTGGTATCAGAGCTCTAGGTTCCACTCTAGGGCCTAGTGTTCACTATGCTTAGTTTATGAATGTAAGTAATAGTAATCAGTTTCAGGACATTACCTCTTATGTTCGTGTGTGAGGATTTCTGGTTGTCCTTACTTTCTCCCTATATTTCCTTTAAATCTCTATTGTTAGAATGTCTATCTATAAGCTATTCTGTTAAAACTTTATATAGAACAGTACCAAGCAATCCTTAAAACTGTGGCTTAAAAAAATGAGGATGTTGACTTAATGAGCCTTCTATTATTTTCATTTTGAGGAGATTCTAAAAGAAGGGTGTAATCTAAAAGATAGGAATTCCTTTTCATATATTTAAATTTGTATTTTGTTTATTTACTAAAGATAAAAATAAAAATAAATAAATAACTTCCCAAATAAAACATATACACCTAAGTTGAAGGATTTAATGGATGCAAATTATTAAGTGCAAAATCCTATTTAAACACTAAATCTAGTTGGAGTTAGTAGTTTGTTTTATATACTAAAATGAAATGGATATATATCTCAAAAGGATGAGCAAGTTGTTTCAAAATTCACTTAAATGTTTATGTATATATTTCCCTTGTGACAAATCAATTAGTAATCCTCCTATACATATAGTAAATATATTAAAAATGAGATATGCTTTTAGTTATCATAGCATACGCTAAGATTTACTATATCAAGAGCATAAATAAAGAAAATAGAATAAATCATTTTATAGATCATTTACAATTAAAATATCACATTTAATTGTGCAATAGTAAAGTCATATTCTGATTTATTTGAAGGCAAAACTCTTTTTATTTTAGTTCCAATTTTTCTATTGTTCTTTATAATACCAAATGCTTACATGAAAATAGATATACTTAAACAAAGTATATATTTAAACAATATATCAGAACTTAAATATTCTTCTTAAATCTTTATGTATATATATATATATATATATATATATAGTTTACGTATGTATAATATAAAATTTGTATAACTGCATATTTAAAACTATGTATGTAAAAGAGATAATCCTAAAATACCTTTAATCTAATAATTCTTGAAATTATATATATATATATATATATATATATATATATATATCATGACTGAGAGGAATTAAAATCAGATAAATATCAAATAAGACACATAGTTTAAAGACTTAATGCTTACAGCTGTGGTGCAACTTCATAAACATATATATAACCCCCACCAAAGGTTATTTCATTTTAAATGGAACGAAATTATAGAAAATTATAAATAAATAAAAAAGTATTGTTTAGTTTTCATTTTATAGAAAATGAAATTTTTTTTTTTAAAAATATTCTTTACATGTTATGGGGGTGTGGAGGGTTGAAACCCTACCCCAAACCCCTACCCTTCCGTGAGCCTCTGTTATCCTGCCGCAGTGAGCGGCTCCTCCGCCACTGTGTGGGGAAAATGGGGATCAAGCCATACCGTCCCCAACCCCCCCACTGTGCCTCTGTTCCTCCTCCACTCTGCGGCTGTTCGGCCGACTACGACTCCCCCTAGGCACCCGTCCTCCACCCGGTTCTCACCATCCGACCACCACTCCCTTCCCTCTGTCGACTGCTTAGAACAACACTGCCTGCAGCCGCTTTACCCCACTTTTAGCCGCCTCTGTGCGTGAGATTGTTTCGGTATTTTAAACCCTAGCTCCACCACTCAAAACATGAACAATAAGGTATAAAAAGAGAAGGAAATAATGTAACACAGTGAGCATAATATTAAGGTAAGAGAAATAAAAAGGGAAAAACTTCATTTATAAGATTATTTTCTTATTTAGATTTGATTTCCATATTTCAATTTTTATACATTTAGGTATATAGTTGTAATTGTTGACTTAATTTAGAAGTTTCTAGATTTTATCCTACTTCAATAATATAATAATTAAAGAGATTTGATTCTTGTAAAGTTAAATTTGATTTTTGTTATTATTATTACTATTAAAATGGATTTCAAAATTTATCTAATAATGTCCATAGTTGATAATGTTGACTTCTTAGGTAGAAACAACTAGAAGATTTTACTTATGTTTAGTTATTAAGTTAATAATTAATATAGTTAAAATTTGATTTATCGTAAGTATGAGTTTAAAAGAGTTTAAATGATGAATCAATCAATAAACTTTATTTGTTACATTTGATTAATTATTTTAATAGGGCTTTATTATAATTATGTAAATGTTAGCATTTACTCATAGCTAGGGTGGAGTTTGTTAAAATTAAATTAAAGGGAATTATATAAATGTGTATAAATAGATATAGAGTAATAAGTAAGTTAGCATTTAAATTTATGTTTAAATGGGCATTTTCGTAATAGATGGTTTAAATTTCCTTTAACTTAAAAATGGATTAATTATAGGATCGGAATTTAAGTCCTTTGTTAAAAATTTGTATTATAGGGTATATGTATGATTTAATGAAATTAATGTCAAGAGTTATTAAATCAAACCATTGCTTTATTTGAATTATATCATAATCTTATATTTTTGCATTTTATTAATGCTAGATGGGGCTGAATTATATCAATAAAAAGGGGTTTAAATTTTGAGAGTATAGTTTGATTAAGGGTAGTTATTATGTTAGTAGTTCTCATTTAAATCAATTGGTTAAAGTAAATAGTTCCATTTTAACTTATTATTTTTTGGATTTCAAAAAGAATTACAATTTAACTCATAATTGAGATAATTGACTTTAATTTTAGAAAAATCTAGAAAGATATAATAAAAGAAAAAAATTAAATTATAAAGAATCATTCATTTATTCTTAAAATAAATCTAAGTAAAACAAAACAAGAGAAAAAAACCCTTATATTCTTACGTAAGGAGCTAGAAAAGAGGCATAAATAAAGGATTGGAGATGAAAGGTTAAAAAAAAGCATCAAATTATGGAAAAGTGGGAAAAAAAAAAAAGGAATGGAACGGGGGAGAATAAAAAAAGGGAAAAATAAATAAAATAA